>JAUNZM010001152.1:600000-821611 GCA_033459285.1 Clamator glandarius
TATCCTGGTATCACCATGTTTTAATAATTGTTTCTTTGTCAAGACAAGGTATGTTCTTCTCCATGAATCTCAGTCACTCAGAAGAATGTAAAGGATGTGATGAATGCCCAAACAGGAAAGCAGAATAGCAAATTTAAAACCGTGTTAAGCTGGGAGTAGGCAGTAGTGACTTTTGTTTATAGCAAACCTGACTTCCCTGTCCAACCCCTGGCTTCAAAGAAAATCATACTTCAGCTTAAACACAGTTCTGTGTATTCACAGATTTTATATAACTTTTTTTTTTTTTTTAATTTCAGTTAATTTGGTTAGAAGAGTTGCTGCTGCAGTCTTTGAACTCATTATATGGGAGGATGCAGGTTCATATTAGAGCTAGAGGGTTTCATGTGCAGTTGCAACTCTGCTGTGGGAAAAACAAGTCAGACCTTTTTTTTGGATTGCTTTTGTACAGCAGTTATAGGAACTTGGTCATAAGTGCATTAGCTTCACCTTCCTAGTACATTCAACTGCAGCCAGCTCAGTGCAGTCCCCCTTACTCAGCTTCTGCTTGTGTGGTTTTCCTACCATGTAAATGCAGGTCCAGTTCAGAGATTTTCCCATGTTAGAATTCTTTGGCAAGTAGAAGGCAAGGGATGGTCTCGGTCATTCTGGTGCAAGGTGATTTTACTTGTGTTCAGGGTGTATAACTAGTATCCAAACAAGGAGCACAAGAGAAATAGTTCTTTGCTTGTAAATTGTCCTTGAACTTCTAATAAGCAAATGACAGGCAGCTTTTTTGTTGTGAAAAATCTGTGCACTTAGATTAAGGCTCTCTCTGTGTGTGTATACATGCTCTCTGATTTTATTTTGACAGGAATCTTTTGATCCTACCATGCAGTTGCATCTTGTTCATCAAGCTCCACGTACCATTCCTCCTTACCTCTCAAAAAATGGATCAAGCCTTGGGGATTTGTTAATAGGCTTCTTCAAATATTATGCCACAGAATT
Source organism: Clamator glandarius (assembly GCA_033459285.1). Lineage (NCBI taxonomy): Eukaryota > Metazoa > Chordata > Aves > Cuculiformes > Cuculidae > Clamator > Clamator glandarius. The sequence continues at coordinate 600,985 of JAUNZM010001152.1, forward strand.
TGAGTAAGTAATAAGTTCATATCAGTGTTTTAGAATGAAACTTTGATTCCTTCTATGCAGTATGTCAGCACTTCATAATCCTTGAAGAGAAAATGTAGCAGTAATGCAGGAGTCGTAACTAACAGAGGAATAGGTTAAAAGACCAAGTGACAGTAGGAATCCTGAAAAAGTTTCTGACATCTTTTGCTTAGCTAAGCATCCTGTCGTATAAGATAGCTGTGAGAAGTTAGAGAACTTTGCCCTGTAAAAATAGCTTGATTTTGTTAAATTACACTATTCTAAAACTGCCTATCCATGTGTGAGAAAAATGTATTATTTTTAGTTGTAGTTTAAGGAATGGATTGTGATATGAATTTTTTGGACCTGAATAGCTGTGCTTTTCTTCTGTCATGCTGCATAAATGGGAATAACTGACCAGCTGATTCTGTATTTTGAGTATAATATTCATCAATACAGGCCACACCTCGTAAAGAATTCTCCCATATATAGCCAGTCCACTAACCTTGTTGGTTTGTCAGAATCGAAGTGTAATTTTGGCACCTGGTCTTTCTTGTAGAAGAGAAGGAGAAGCTGAAGTTGTGAGGGCATCTGAGAAAGCTGTAGATTGCAAACATTATGCCAAATTGTCACTCGGGAATTTCTTAGAAAAAGTGCTTGTCTGTATAAAATATCAAACAGTTGTATTTCAGTAGTAACTTTTTTCTGAGGGAGTTTGTTCAGAAGTCTTTCTGTTTTGTATGTGTGCATCACTTCCAGCTTCTAGGCAATGGATGAAGAGCAAAATATGTAACCATTGAATTTTTGAAGTGTTTTTATTTTATTTCAATGTAAGAAATGAACAATCATTAAATCCTTATAAGAAAACATCACTGGGATGTGCACCACATGTGGAATACGTCAGCTAAATCCATGTGGCCTGTGGCAGTTAATGAACTAATTGAACTTTTTACGTGCTTCAGCCTGATTCTGAGTAATTTTCACATGAACGATTTTCCTTCAGTGATCTGTGCAGATAAGAGAACAGTCTTTTGTCATAAATGTTTCTCCTGAGAACCTGTCTTTTTAGCTAGCAAGGTGCTGTTTGCTAAACAGGTAAAGACCCTGCTGGAGGATATCCACAAGTTCCTAATTTCTGTGGGAAACTGGATGCATCCTTTATTACTTGTCTGTATAATAAGGTGTTAATCTTCTAATATATGAAAGAAAATACCATTTCCAGTAAGAATGAAGTCCCTGGCTAGTTACCTGTGCAAACTAGCAGAGAAGGTATTTTCTAAATGCAGGAAAAATACCTAATTTGACTTTTCTAGTTAGGGTATTAGTGAACATATTCAAGGGTGGATTTCCACATAAGTCAGTGGATGGTCCAGGAAGGCTTTTTTTTTTTTTCCCTCCTGTTAGATGTGCAGGATATAGTAAGTATGAAGACTAACAATGCTACAATATCAGTATTTGAATTGATGGTAATCCCAGAATATTAATTTTTGTTATGATCAGAAATGGGGAAAAAATGTTACCTAAATTACAGAGACACAGGGAAGCTTATTGCTAAAGCAAAGCCCGAAAAAGGGGCTGAGATAGGATAGTTATTGATGTCAAGAGAAGAATAGGTTTAAAAACAAACAAACCCAGAATATCTATCTTATTTTTCCAGTGTTAAGTACTTCTTATATATTTAAACAGTTGACTGGTGATATTGTGTTCAAAAAAAATCCCAAACCAATACAAACTTGTAAAAGATTTCCATTAGAATTTGTATGTTGAAAATGCCACATAGCTGAGAAGTGGTATGAAGAAGCCATTCACCTACTGCAGCCAACTGTATTAACTTTTTGCTACAGAAATAAAACTTAGTCAGGTGTGTCGTTTACTTGATTTACGTATCCCCGACAGCCATATATCCTCTTCAAAAGGGGTGGGGAATTTGCCTTGATGATACTAAAATTCTGTATAGTTTTGTGAAAACTAGTGATAAGCTGTTGAAGAGAAACACGATTTAATACCCATGCTGGGTACAAGGTGAGCATAGTGTTTAAACATTTATGTGTGTGTGATAGCCAGCTGATGAGATTGAGTACATCATGCTATCCACAGCATCCGTTATCTTTGGCTTGAGGTTGCTGGTGGAAACAATATAATGGGTGGGAATGAGTAGAAGAGTTAAATACGTACAACACAAGGCTCTGTTAGGTTTCCCTTTCTTGGAAGAAATAGTATTTTATTTTTGAATGTGTTGAATATTTTCATTGCTGGAATTAGTATTTTTTTTTCCAGAGTTGGTTTCCCTGTAAAACACATGTACGTGTTTTTATGTACAGAAATTTTGAGATTACATTTCAGATATGGTGACTATTAAGTTAGGTCACATTTAAATTACCTGTACTGTGCCAGTGAACTTTCACTATTGTACTTTGAAGTGTTTGATGAAAAGATTACTAAAGAGAATACTACCACATTTTTCATAAAAGTGACTTTTTTAGATTCCTGTCTGTGGAGTAGGACACAACACTACCAGATTTGATACACAGGATCTGAAGGAACAGCATGCAGTCAAGAATGATCAGATCATGTGTGAAGATAATTTTGGACAGAATAAGTTGTTGATGCCACCTGCCTAGAATGCTTAACTGATCCACTATTTTGCATGACTTGGTCAGGAAGGTGAAAGGAAGGTGGAGACACATTGTTTTAAACTTTCCCCTCAGTCTAGCAAAGGCCAGTAGGTATTTCAGTTAAAATTTGTGGTTTATTTTACTTAATGTAGTGAGTAATATTTATGGGCAGGAACGGTACAAAGAGCAGGGCACAAAGGAAGAAAAAGTAGCAAACAGAGGAAGAAACAGGAACCTTGCATGCCATGCAGTCATGAGTAAGTTTATTTCTCTGTGCTGTGGGGTTTTTCCTTATGCCTTTAACCTGCTTTGTTTGTTCAGCTTTTCAGCTCTTTCAGAAAATTACTGATTATCATGTGTACGTACAGCACATGTTCCACATTCCTACTCTGGGATTTCTGGTGTGTCTCTAAGCAGTAATTTTTAACCTACTTTCATAATTTACCAGAAATGTGATTTGAAAATCCCTGTATATGTTTAATGTGTGTAAATTATTTACATGCATTCTTTTGCAGAGCCGGATTCTCTAGGACCTATCTCTCTAATATGTTTCTTCAGAAATTAATGTACATACTGCATATGGCAAAGCTTTATTTGCTGACATAGCTGTATAAATAAATTTTATAAATAGATTGTATAAATAAATATATATTTATTTATATAAATGTTCAAGTCTGCATAATTTTACTAGATAGCTAAAGTTATGCTTATAATTCCATTTTATCTTTAAGTTTTTCAAGCTATCAAAGATCTGTTGAACATGCAGTGAGCATTACCAAGTACAAAATGTATGGAGGTGGTCTTAAAAGAAAGTATTTTGGAAACTGGTCTGTGTTTAGCAGGCCCTCTGGAGACAGTGTCCAATTTCATTTCTGCAGTTGTGAGTGAAGGCAGCAGGTTTTCACTTGGCTGCCTCTTTACAAAGTGAAACCTTGAAGCAAGGCCTTACAACCCTCAAGTTACTACTAGGGAACTTACAAGACTGTCCTTTGGGATTGTACTTCTGCTAAATTTAGTGTTTCAAATCATTCACTGATTAAATTTTATTTGGTGGACATGATAAAATATGGGTGATATTATTGTGACAAGAAGAAAAAAAATACAGTAGCTCATGGATTTATTCAGGGTAGAATTGATTAGGTAATAAGGGGATAACTTTTTAATAGTATATTTAATTCAGTATGTTTGCAACTTGTACCCATCTTAGTGTCTATGAACCTGGCTTTGACTTTTTAGAGTGGTCTGGAGAAGATAAGCTTTTTAATCTAGTTGTAGTGAATTCATACACACACCTGGAAATGTTAGTCTTTGTCTTTCAAATTCTTGCTGCTTTCATGAGGAGCACATACCTGGCAGGGACACTAGAAATAACTAATAATTAAAATAGCTGCTTAACTGGTTATTATTAGCTTATGAATTGAAGATATGTATGCGGTGAATATTTGCTTTCTGTTAGTAGTAATGAAGGTTTTTGTGTGCAAGCCAGTCCTTAAAATTGATACACAAGTCACTTGCTACTAGTAATTCAATTCTAATTCAGTTTGATTATGGTACCAAGGCAGGTTTAGTGAGACTATTATATAAAGTAAGGTTTTTTTGAAGTTTAAATAAAAAGCTGCTTAAATAGCTAGAAATGTCACCTTTTTGTTGCTTTTTTGATAAACTGGTTTATTAGAAATACATTTATTTTTTACTGAGGAATCAAGTCAAGTATAGCCTAGAGAAAAAGAGGTGGAGAGAAGAACTGCATGTTTGAAATGAAACAATGTTGCATAGTTGAAAGAAACAGATAAAATTCTTTGTTTTGTTACTCTCCTCCCCCCACGCCACTTTTCTGGATCTCTGGTTTTTCAATAATGTTTGAGAAAAAGCAGAAGGAGTTGAACTGTCAAGTTCTTCTGCTTATGACCAATGTTCTGGAGCTGCAGTCTTGCAATCTCAGCTTCTTTGATCTTTTGCATGGTTTTTCTCTACCCTTTTTGTGGTTTGCGTTTTTGACAATTAGTCTGAATTCTTAAGGTTGTGTTGATGGTAGTTTATTAAAAAGGCTTGATAGGAAAGTATTTTGTGCTTCATAATCTCTCTAATGCTTGCTAAAGTGGTCTAGGAATTAAGGTGAGGGAGAGTGATAGGTTAGAATGAAAGCTTTAGTCTGTGTTGAATGTTAGAAATCATCATCACCTGTAATATCTTTTTAAAGAATGCGTCAAGAGAACTCTAAATATACTCAGCAGTGGGAGAATAAGTAATCAGAGGTATCCTAAACTATGCTTCATGTGCTGTGTCCTGCATTTGTTTTGAAGCAGGCCAGATTCTATGAAGTACAGTTATTCCAACACCTCATTTTGATAAGTAGTTTTAATCATTAATTGTACCAAGATAATTTGTAGAATTACAGGCACAGATTTTATCACCACTGACTTAATGAAGTTATGGCAGCAGATCTGTGGCCTGGGGAGCACAAGATTTCTTCCAAATTTAGCTGATGAATTATAGATTGTTTTGATTTACGGTTGATACTTACAGATTTACTGCAGGTGGTTGCACCCAGCCAAGCTCCTCTTTCTTTGCATTTTGTCAAATGATTCATTCAGTCAGGAGATCACACCAGGTATGCATACCACCAGTACAGATAGCAGCATGCCACCCAGCTGTTTTTAAGCCCCATTTAACCAGGGGATATGATGATGAATTGTTAGTGGTAGTTGAATGGTAGTTCCCTGGTTTAGTTAAGAACAGCTGAAAGCTGGCTGGGTTGATAAGCACATAAAACTGCAAGTGGTTGCTTTCACTTCCATTACACTTGGCATATTGTTGTGCCAAGTGTCATAAAGATCATAAAGATGCTTGGCACGTTGAAATAATTCCCCTGTAAACTGCCTGCTGTTCCTGTTTCTGTGTGATCGTTTCCTGTGGTTTTATTGTTGTTAATTCTGTGTAGAAAATGGTAGAATATCTTCAAATGCACATTTGAGTTATTGCTCTGTTGTTACACTTGTAGAAGGTTTAAAATTCAGCATATACAAAGTGTTAGTGCTTTCTCATTATTGAATCCTTGCACCAGTAATGCTGGCTTCTAAGCAAGCTGTTTTCATATGTCTTCATACTGTCTAGTATTCTTTTTAATGAAATGTAGTATGTAACTTCACCTGTACTTAAACTCCTTACATTCCTTTTCTTCCCACAAAAAATAATCTGAAAGATAGATAGATCTGAGGCTGTAACTCCTCTTAAACTTAGAAATAAATTGTAGAATTATGGAATGGTTGAGAAGGACTTTAGAGATAATCTAGTTCAACCCTTCTGCCATGGGCAGAGACACCTTCCACTCAGTTAGGTTGCTCTAAGCCTCATCCAGCCTGGCCTCGAACATCTCCAGGGATAGGGCATCCACAATTTCTCTGGGCCACGTGTCCTACTGCCTCCCCACCCTCATGGTAAAAAAGTTCTTCCTAATATCTAAATCTCCCTTCTTTCATTTTAAAACCATTCACCTTCATCCTATCACTGCGCTCCCTGGTTAAGAGTCTGTCCCCATCTTTCCTATAGTCCTCTGGCTACTGGAAGGTCTCAGAGCCTTCTCTTCTCTGTGCTAAACAAGCCCGGCTGTCTCAGCTGGTCCTCACAGGGGAGGTGCTCCAGTCCCTGATTTTTATAGCTCTGCTCTCGACTCATTCGCAACAGGTCCGTGTCTTTGTGTTGGAGGCCCCAAAATTTAATGCAGTACTCCATGTGAGGCCTCAAAAGAGCAGAGTAGAGCGACAGAATCACCTCCCTCAACTTAGTGGTCTTATGTAGGTGTCCATATTGAAGTTGACATTGTTTTTTTAAATAATTCTGTTGTTACAGAATTATGGTCTTATGTTACTCGCAGATACCTGTGATGTTGTTTTGCAGATGTTTTTGAAAATAAACTTCCATTTGTGGAAAATTTTTCTTGTTTCCTACCCATCATTCCTTACTTTTATATAATGGATTATGAAGATTAGACTGCTAAACTAAATTACTCATTATTATAAAGTAAAGTATTATCCAGGCTAATGATATAGCAATTTGACAATTTTTAATGTAAACTGAAACTATTAATTTAGAGTGGAGAATTAAAAGTTCTGCAAATTTTTTTCCTTTTCCCCAGTTGGAGCCATAAAATGATTTCAGTTCGTGAGGCCAAAGCTATTCCAAGACCTGATGGCATTGAATGGAGGAACAAATTTATTTGTGTAGAAGGTAAAATGTAAAGCTGCATTTTCATTTTTATCTATTAAGGAACTAGAGACATAAATCTGTCAATTAGACTTTGCCTTGGTTTTGTTTTAATAATGCACAGGTGTAATATATTTATGTAGAAAGTTAAGTTTAACCAATGTAAATAGTTCTGGAAACCGTCCTGCCAAAAACATTTGAGAAGGAAGTTTTAAGTTCTGTAGTGTTTAAAAATAGTTCTCCTGACCTTTTCTTTAAGAGCAGTCATTGCCCTGTTACTTTTGGAACAGCAACAAGTGACGAACTTTGTGGCAGTAGTGTGTGTTTTCCTGCTCTGCAAAAATACTCATTTTTGTCAAGACTGGGCTTCTGAAAAACACAGCAGGCACATATTCAGATTGTTCTCTAAGAGTAGTCTTTGAGAAGTGCTCTGGCATCCCAAGTCCTACGCATGACTAGATTAGGTATGCGCCACTCCCCTTGTGGCTGCTATATTTGTGAATGTACGGTTTCTGCAGAGACAGTATGATGTCCTCCAGAACTGGAGGTTAAACCCAGGCTAGCTGTTAGAGTTGCAGGTCTCAGCCTTCTTGCTGCAGGCTGAACTGGGAAGTAACACAGTACAGGGAACCTGCTTCATATGCTCTTAAATGCTTTTCAGCTGCCCTGGGGAATCCACATGGAGAAGACCAATGGTTAGCGTGCAAGAGATGAAGCTTGAATGAGAGAAAGAAGATAGTAGACCAAGAGAAGGACTGAGATGTTGGGAGAATGAGAAGAGAAACAGGGAGGGGACTGAGAGGTGCTGTATAGTTGGAAACAGTCAACACAAAATGATAAGAAAGAGGAGTAAGAATCAGTGCAGCAGGTGAAAGGGAATTGTTTTGGCAAGGGAGCCTGGATAAGGAACCAAGGCGGAATGGGAGCCCAATTAGGTTTAGGGCACAGGGTTGAAGAGTGAAGGTTTGAAATGGGAGAGATGGCCTCGGCCCCAGCTGTGAATAAATGGAGGCTATTGGAATATCTAGGGCCAAAGCTTTAGGGTAAAAGAGGAGTAGAACTTGAGCAGGAGCCAAATGATGTTGAAAAGGTTGTTAAAGAGTGGGGAAATCTTGCTGGGGGAGGAGGGGCATAAGACACAAGCCCTGTGGCTGGACAGGATTACTCAAGATTGCCAGGCGTGTGACTGCACCCATGTGTGTGCATACGTGATTTCCTGCATTTATCATAGAATTACTAGGTTGGAAAAGACCTCTTAGATTGTCAAGTCCAACCATTTGTGCTGCTCTGTGCAGAGAACCATTACCTTCTGGTAGTAATTCTGTGGCCCAGAGCTCACCAACTTGGCCATAATAACATTGATGACCATGTGAAGCCACTTTATGGGATTCCTGTTATTTGATTTTGTTGGGGAGAAATCAGCCACGAGTCATAGAGGAGGGGAAGACACACTGAAAGGCTAATTTTTTGCTTGTCTCCGCAGTGTCAGACTTGAGAAATGTGAGAACAGAGTATCTGCACAGCTGAAGTGATTTGGGATAGTGCAGTGCATACATTACCAGGGTTCTGGTCTGAATGTGGGAGATGGGAATGCAGGGCAGCTGTGTATGCTGCTGTCACATGATGCTGATCCTACTGTGTTGGGGGGGCACTGTTTCAAGCTCTAAGGTTTTTTTATGATATTACAAAGTGGTTGAATAATTAGTTTTTCTTTCTGTCAGATTGGAAACCAGAATATCAGCATAAAAGAGGCATTTTAGAATTTGTATTAAGTGGGCATGATTATATACAACTTTTCCTTAAGATTGCATCTTGCATTAGCACTATTAAAACAAAGCAAAATTATCTTAGGTGGCACATCTGATTCCTTTCTGTTACAGTGTGCTCCACGACTTTATGAACAGTGAGTTTTAGCTTAACATACCCAGTTTTTACTTCTGAATTGGAAGGGGGAAATTATATTTCCTATTGTAACCCAAAGTAGGCTTCATGTTTACAACTGCTGTTAAGCTGAAGTATTCTAACAAAGAACATAGATAAACTTCTATGTACTCTGACAAGAAGCTTTTAAAAACTAGCTAAACATGTCAACATATTCTGGTTTCCAAGTCTTTGTCAGATTTTCCAGCTAACGGTTTAGACTTCCATTAATTTGTATTATTGCATATTTTTTTAATATTTTAAATATATTTGTTGATCAATTACACTAGTTACTTTACGCTGTGCCTGAAAATTGCCATAGTTCCATGTAGCACTCTGTTTAGGCTTGCTCAAAGAAAAATTGTGTTTAGTCTCATTTGCCTTAAGACTGATTCTCACTTATTTCTGCTGTTAGAGAAACAAATATAGTAGATATGCTCTTTTTGGGCAGCTTAAAATCTGGCAGGGTATTTACCATTATGGGGATACAGAGAATACTGCTGTTAGCTGACGTTTCTGAATCTTTGTGAACATTCATTGTCAGAAGTTCTGAATTGCTAGCAACTATTCTGGTTTCAAATTAAATCTTGTCTATATCCAATAATATCATACAGTGTGCTTTTGAAAAAGACACAGTTTCAAAAAGCTAGAAACATGACAATTTTGTGAGACAATTACATTGATAGTCATTTAGGGAAACTGGATCAGAAGCTGTCTAAGCTGCACCTGATTCATGCCTTTACTTTTAAACCTTTCATGTTAGAAATGTTTCTACAAATAATTCTTTGAGGTTTGTTTTGCAGCAGTTCTGAAGTTTTATGATTTCTTGTATTTTCACTTGGAAAGGTGATCCCCTTTAGTGCTTCCGTCAAGCATCACTGTCGAAATTGTATTACTCTTATTGTTTTAATATTCTCATCTCTGTGTGTGAACAAAATGACTTATGATGGACTATCACTGTCATGATGGTTAGAAAATGTAGTGGTGTAAATAGTAGCTGATGGCAAAGTATTTCTTGCTGTGCTCCGGGGAATGAGTTTGTCTTCTGACAGTCAGTAAATATGTAGGAAGAATAAAGGGAAGATGTGAGTCAGGTTTTGGAGTAGAATACTTTTGTTCCCTACTGACAGTTTCAGAAGATTGTACAGCTTTGCTCTTGTTGCTTCAAAAAAAATTGTATCTTGATTCAACATATAGTACATAAAGGTCTTGGCATTCAAGAAACTGTTAACATGCTTAAATCACAAAAGAAATGCTCTACTGCTTCACATGGTAAGGGACATGGAATTCTTAGTTGCAGTAGGTCACTATGTCAAGGTATGTGACTGACTTTAGAGGACTATGTACCTTTTTTATTTCAAAACTGTTTTTTTATTCCAATCTAAATGAATGATATATTCTAATGTAAAATTAATCTGCCTGTGAATGTCCACTGAAAACTTTATAGATAGTTTGAAGAGAAAACCTTTTAAAAACCTGCTAAATACAACATCTATTACATGAAACAATTTCTTTGTGAATATAAATAGCTTGAAGAAATAAAATCCCAGTGCCATGGAGCATATTCCAAATTTGAAGTCCCAGTCTCCATAATGATGGCGTAAGCTGATCTGATGCCTGTTTTAACACGTCATTTTATTTTAAATCCCTATCTGAGTGAAAGCAATTCATAACCAACTAAACGAAGCACCTGATCTAGCAAATACTTCTGGAGTTCCGTGGACATAAAGAACTTTCATACATTTTGCAAGTGTGAAATATAGCATTTTATTTAAGCAGTTCTCTAGTAAGCCAAAAAAAGACTAAAATCTATCTTTTAACACTTTGTAATGCGGTCTCTGCATTATAATTTTTATGCATCTACTACTTTAATGTTTGCAACCCTATCAAGTAGCAAGGAGTACTTTTTAATCCTTCAGTTAAAAATAAGGGATGGGTGTGAGGGAAGAGTTCCAAAATATTAATTATGTTAGCAAAAAAAAAAAGAAAAGAGAGAGGAGGGGAACATCACATAAATATGTAGTCTGTTAGAAGGCAGAAGCCCCAACTTCTTCACCTATTAATAGATAATGTAGAATAGGTATGAACTGAGAAAATATGTTTTTAAAGCAGGTGATACATCTTATATAAAAAGTTACAGTAAACATTTTCTTGTATTTCACTGAGAAGCTGTTGAATGAGATGAATCTACAGTGAACAGTTTGAGACATATATGTAGTGCATTTTAGAACATTTCAATATGCAATTTCATATTCTGATATGTCATCACAGACTTAAACAGTAACAAATAACTACTGGTGTGTAAATTCAATGCAATTATAGTGTGCTTCAATAGATTTAATAATCAGACTTTATGTATCACATACCATCTGGGTTTTAGGGCACTTTTTTGGTTGAATGTTATGTAGAAATAAAGATTGAGAAGGAAAGTAGAATCAGCCACTGAAAACACTCTTGGGAAGCAATGATATGTTGACTCTTCTGGGTTTTGTCTGATTATTTGCACGGTGAAGACAGCCTAGCTCTAGGTTTGTTTAGCACTTTTAATGTTTGTGTTTGATCTTGCAGAGCCCTTTGATAGGACAAACACTGCTAGAGCTGTACATGAAAAACAGAAGTTTGATATTATCAAAAGTGAATTTCTGAAGGTAAAAAGTACATCTCATTTAATTTTTCCAGTCACTTTGGTATTCAAGGAAGTTATACAGATGCCGGTCATTGAATCTGACTGCTTGTTTGTGTTATGAATATTTTTTATGCCTTGTACTAAATAAGTAATCAAAGTGTATTTTTAAAAAATTTTGTGGAAAACTGTGTAGCTTTTGTCTTAGATTTTCTTGTGTTTATGAAATTACAGTGATAGTGTTTAGAATTACAACTTTATCTTCATTCATTATTTCTTCCTACATGAATTTGACTGTTAGAAAGCAATGTCTTATACTTCTTACTATCTCTTTGTCATAAATATCACCACCAGTGGTTTTCTGTTGTTTTTGGCAACTGAATTGAATTGATGCTTTTCTTTAGAGAGACGACAGTCATAATTTTAGAACACAAGTAGTTCAAATTGGAGCCTTCACTGTTTCAAGTCCATGGAGGAGACATGGATGCTTTGAAGCAAGCAAAGGTTTAGGCCTTGGTTAAACATCCTTTTTTCTAAAAATCTGTGCTGCTAACTCTTATGCTTGCTCCTGTCATAGACACTGCATTTGAAATTGCAGTTCAAATTCTGATTTTCTGAGATCTCTGACTATTCATAACATAGGTATGATTAGGGATTATTGTGCAGAACTGTCTTCCAGCTTTAACCAGAGTTCCATGTTACATTATCATTGGAGGCTCCGGCTTACTCAGTTAATCAAGTCCTTAAATATCTTGAGTACTTCTCCACCAAAAAGGAAGTCAATGGCAGATATTTGTAATAAGATGCTGCTTAGTCAGAAAAGGATAACTTCTTTGCTTTGTGTTTCTGTTCAGAAATATCAGGCTCCTCCTATTTAACCATGTTAGCATACAAAACGCAGAACTACTCTCATGGTTTTGCATACAATATTTGATTTTGTCAGTCTGCTAAAGCAGTGGTTTACAGTTAGTTTGGATTCTCGCTGTTCAATTAAATCAGAATGAACTTCTCTTTTTAGAGTTTTCAGTTAAAAAATTGGTTTCAAATCTGTATGGTTTTGTGAAAAATGAAAAAGCAGTCAATTAGTCCTAGCTGTCTGAAAGCCTACCTGTTGGAGTGTTAAGGACTTGAAAAAGTTTCTTCTTTACTAGAAACCATGAAGAATGACAGTTGCCAAAAACTGCAAGTACTTATAAATGCCTTACACTTTCTTTTAAGAAGCCTAAGGAATCTATTTGTCTCATTGCTTTTGAGAGATGATTCTTCCTCTGGTTTTCCTTGCATATTGTGGTTTAAGTGAATTCTGTGTAAAGGCAGGAGGGTGACTGCACTTTTTTACAGTTTCACAGCCTGACAGATGTGTCTTGGAATTCACACTAGAATACAGAAGAAAACCGAAATAATGTATTTTAAACACATGATTAATACCTGCAGTGGTCAGAGTATAATATCTTGTATCGAGAACTTTGACACATGAATTCGAGACAGTTATTTTGCAGTCAGAGTATCAGTGTAATGCCTAAATATTGTTTAACATCTCAGCCTCTACAAATCTACTCTGTTCTTGAAAGCCTGTACCTTCCTTAATAGTCTGTTGTATTTTGTATATCTTTTATATTTTTTCTTTTCTTAAAACAAAACCAAAACCCCTGTCATTTCAGGAAGGGGAAAAATATGAACCTTATTTTTGTAGATACTTGAGGCTTACAGCTTACAATGGTATTTAAGTATAAACAGCAAAGATATTTAGACTTTTTAAATCCTTGTCCTTTTTTTCCCCAGTCTTGGCAGGTATTACGAGACCAGAAAGACCTGAACTGTTTATTACCTTTAAGAAAAATCATGCAGAAAAGATAACCAACTTCTTTGACTTTCTTCTTATTGGATCCTTCTGAAATACAGACAGTATCAAAATCAAGAATCAGTTCCCCCATTTTTTTATGACGTTTTTCTTTGTAAACTTTTGTTAAGGAAATATTTATAGGAAAGACTTCATATTTTATTACCCACATTTGTTAATACAACTGTTAGTTCAAAGATATGTTTTTTGAAAATGCTTGTGTTGCTGACTTCTAGAAGAAACTCAAATATTAAACCACAAGAATTAATCCATTGTAAGGGATTTATGTGGTTTCCATAATCTATGTAATCATTAATTTAGACACCGTGAAATAAAGACATGCAGAGCTAAACAGTGTGCAAGTCTGACTATATCCCTAAGGCATTGTGCACTATACCCACTTCTTGATGAACAGACAGTCCATGAATTCCATTTGCTTAACTGCAGTAAGCACTTCTGTTGAACTTGCCACTTTCCAGTTTTATTTCCCTTTCAAATGGAACAACAAGCAGTGATTTATGAAATTAAACTAGGTTATGGTTGGTAGTGTTCTGGATACCAAGAACTGTAATCTAAACTGGAACATTTAAGCAACAAATCTACTGCAAAGAATGAAATAAAGGGCCAAGTTACATATACACAAACACTTCATATTCACACAGAGTAGGCAAGGTGCTTTTTAGTGCTTCCTTTTATGTATATGAAGTAGTAGTGACATCTGCTTTGGGGAAAACAAAAGGCAAAACAAAACCAAAAAAACAAATAACCTGGACTTCTGTTTCAATATTGTTGTAAGTATTTGTAACTTGACCAGCTACTGTAAACCAAATTTAAATAAGTAATGTTGACAGTTTTAGCTTTTCTAAGAAAGCAATTGTGAACCCTGTTTTAGACCTGCTGTAGCACAATTTATGCTGCTCATATTTACCTGTTATTGAAGACCAGTTCATTATTAAAATTGTACTTAGCATTGATGACAAATTCATATTTTAATTTCTAATTTCAATATTTTTGGTTTTTAGTGGAATAAAGTTTATATATGGAAAACACAATTTATTTTTCCAGTTTATGTTATTTTGTACTGCATATTTAAAATATTTCCTGTGAATAAGTAGGAAAGGAAATGTTCTGTAAAGTTAAGGCCCCTGTTGTGAATCATAAACTTTGAGTCTTCTGTGCTGTGTCTCTGTAGAGGTGAAACTTTCTTCTATTGCCATCTCTAATGAGCTTGTGAAAACCCTTAAAACAGTGTAAAATAGCAAACATTCTCTCTCCTTAATTTCTAATTTTTATCAAGTTTTACAACTTAGAAGTTATAGAAAATGTAAACTGTGAAATCTATGAAAGATTTTGGCTTACTACTTAAAACAGCTTCCTTCTGCAATTTGAACAATCTTTCCATTTTAATCCAAGTCCAGCAGTCCACTAATGTGTTCTCCCTCCATACATTTGTTCCCCTCATTGCCCTTCCTCTTTATAAGGTGGTATGGTAGGCTTGGTCTTAGTCAAACATCCACCTTGACCTGCATTGCATAAAATGAAAGCACAAGTTTTTAGTACAGGTTGATGGCTGGATTCAAAAGTGCTCTACAAGCCCTGAAGGAATTTGGGTAGAGGGGAGAGCTGCCCTTTTATCAAAAAGGTGCTGGGTATCTCTTTGTCTAGAAAATTTAAAACTTGACCAATGTAGGATAACTAAGAAGGCACATACATGTCCAAACTTGGCAAAATTGTCAAGTGAACTGGATGTGAGGCATAAAACTACGCGTGTCTTAACCTCTTAACAAGCTTGCATTACATCACTAAAGGTATTAAATATCTCACACTTTAAATTACTGCTTTATGTTTTAAAACACTTCTTCTTAACTGTTTAAAAGTAGATGGTTGAAGTTGTAGTACCTCTGTGCAACTCTAAAAATTGACCCACCAACTCAGTTTTTCATGCAAGCCAAGATCTGTAAGCACAGTGACCTGGGTCTTTTGAAAGAACCTTTTTGTGGTTTTTTTTCTCTAGTTATGTAGTACTGATAAGCTACGTTTATAATAAGAAATACAGTATTTAGATTGCAATTTTCCCTAACTGGGGACAAGCCTGTTGATTGTGCTCTCTTAACAACTAAAGACTATCCAGTAATTTACTGTGTTAGTTAAGCATGTGCAAGGTGGTGTAACTTAATTTATCTTATAGTAAAAGAAGCTAGAGAGTAATCTGGCAAGAGCTTGGAAAATAGCAGTATTCTTACATATTTAAAAAATAAGCCAAGGAGTTTGGAAAACAAATTTAACCAGATGTCATATTATGTTATTCTCCTGCCAAGGCAAATGAGCAGCACCACTCTCCATGCAAGTGCCATCAGAAAAATTCAGATTATCATCGTTTAGCTCTAGCCTGGCCAATTTCAGCACCTAAAACCAAGCAATTGGGCTCCCACTCCCATGGAAAGAGAAATGAGAGGGAAATTACCTGTCCGTTAGAAACTAAACTAGAACAGTTTAAATAAAACAGTTGTAATAAGAAAATAATCAACTATATACAAATTTATGATATCACACCCCCCCACCCCTCATTTACTATATATAATCACCCACACATGCTGCGGAGCAAGTTGGGGAAGGGGTCAGCAGCAGGGAAGGGCTGGACACAAGAACTGGATTCAGAAATGCACGGATCTGGAACTGGGCAAACAGACAAACAAGGTTTCCTCTGGACATTGGTCAACAGAGTAGGGACTGAGACCCTTGTGATGTCTCAGTTTTATACCAAATGTGATACATATGGAATGGAATGGAATGGAATACTCCGTTGGTCAGTTTGGGATCACCTGTCCTGACTGCCTCTCTCTGCAGATATGACCCTTGTTCATCTTTGGCCTGCAGCATTCCACCAACTCAAGGATGGCCTTGGTTACTATAGGAAAAAAATACAAGATTGGACTTCCTGTATACTGGTGCCCCATGTTATCACTTCTGAAGAGAAACACTGTCTGAAAAACATGCGCCTAACTTCAAGAAAGTAAAGTTATTTAGAGGAGACTTTGCTGAAGTTAGAAAACTGATTCTGCTTTAGGTCAAAACACAGACAGATAAAATACCATAAAATAAATGGTTTGGGGAAGATGAGTGGGAGCTGAGCTTTTAACTAACTTTGGATTTAGTTCTGCATAGTTTGAAGTTGTTGAGAGGTTCAAAGCCCTGGATTTCCATCTACTTTGGGCAGGTATCCAGAGCGAGAAATCCACTAATGGCTATAATAAATCTTAGTGTTAGTGTGGAGTTTTCCTTTCTCGGCTTCAAAATTAAAACCTTCACACACTTAAGTCTCGGTGTACAACCTAGCAGGAAGTTTTTCTGAGAGACTTTTGTCAAAAGGTAATTTTCATGGCTGACCAAGGTTTCCGTGTGTGTGCAAGATATTAACTTCTCTGAGGCTTCTTACTGCCCTTGAAATAAAAATGCTTTAGTTAAGCTCTTTTTGTAATTTTAGAACTAGTTTTGACTGCTCTGGCATAGGTTTCCCTGTCATTTCTCACCCCATATAATGTCAGAAACTACTAGTGTCTCCTTTAGAATTTTAGGAACTCCCTTTAGTCTTCTAGTAGTGCTTTCAATTAACAGGTTTAGAGGTGTACAGGAGGACCAAATGTTAGCAAGAGCGTCCCATTCAGTAGCAGTAATGCCAGAACATGGATAGGCTGTATACTGTGAGACTTCAGTTTTTCTTCTAGCTCTCGCACTTTCACTTCTCCTACAATGTGACTAGGTAAGTGTATTGTCTGTACCTTAAGATGTTCTCTCAGTATGAGAGGTTATGTTCAGGAAATCCCTTGGAATGAATTCAATATAAACCAATTTTAAGACTTGGATTGAAAGATGACATGGTTATTTGGGAGAAATGGGCAGCCATGATAAAGTGTTGTAAGATAATTTGTAGATAATTTCAGGTTACTGTTCATTAACGCCGTACCAAATAGTTATTTGAAAGAATGCCTTATTGAACTTGATTGACTGGACTGAATTCACAGTATATTTGGTGTTAAACCTAAGAACATCAGAAAATGTAATTCTTGATTTAATGGACTGTCCTTGCACCGGTTTATTTTACGTGTACTTTGTAGTGTTTGTTTTTCTTATGTTTATCTTGTTTTCTCTAATCCTTGTGTATTATGATTTAAGTATTTGCCTCACTGATTTTAGAGAGTGTGATTCTTGTAGGAAGAGCAGGAAAGAATATGCTGTTTTGGTTAACTTGCAGGTCAAATTAATTTGTGAGAAGTATGGAAGGAAGAGGAGTAGGTCTGGAAATAATATGAAGGAGTTATTCTTGCTGTATTGAAGACAACCAAAACTTGTGCAATATTTGTATGCTTTATATATAAGCATTTCTAGAAGATTGTGATGCTTTAGTCTTCCATGTCTAAAGAACGTGAAGTTCTCTGTGTTAAATTTCTTCATGCTCTGTACACTGTCTCTGTGCTTATAATAAAATCTGGAGAACTTAGTATGGGTTTCAAGTGTGCTTCTTCGAGAAATTATGTTCTGACCTTGTAAATTTTGTACCTCAGTGGGTAGGTCAAGAGAGTAGATGGATTTTATCAGTTTGTACTGTTTTGGAAATATTTTACTTCAAGTCAATCTGTCAGTAGAATTTTAATTTAGCATTGAAAAGGTAGCTTATTCTCAGAAATACCTGCTTGTGTGTTCCTGTACTTATGACACTAGGAAGAGCTGACTGATTTATAGCAAGCTATTTATTTGAAGAACAAAAAAAAGAAAACAATAAGAAAAAATGGGGTTCTACTGTGTGTACAAGGTTTCTACCAGAAATAACTTGGAATTTTTATTTAGAATCAGAGTTTTGGTGCTTCTTCCCCTCTTGTGAATAATTATTTTTTTTTAAAATCATTATTTTGGCTAGTATAGGTTGGAAATAATTCCATTTTGTCTGAAAACCACTGCATTTTGTGTGGTATGCAGAGTAATAAAGGGTAAACGTGGGTTAACCCCACATGGTAATGTAGTTTGTCTTTGCTTTAAATTAAAATTGATTCAAGTCCACTCAAAGAGGGAATCAGAAATGTCCTGTCATTTAGCACATCAACAAATTTGGAGGTTCAAATATATTCCCTGTGTGTTGTTAAAAACTCCAGTGCATATGATAGCTTTTGCAGTACAGTATTCATTATTAGAGGCCCGTGTCCTAGGCTCACCCACTGCCAATTGTATTTGACCTCTCCTGCTCAAATTTGAGGAACTCTTGGTGTGCTTAGTGCTGGAAGTTGCTTTTGGACATGCTAAACATACCTTTTTTGAGGGGCCACAAGAAAAGTCTCCTTGTGCTTCACGCATGCCATCCACCCCATATTCAATTGGGAAGGTCTGATGGGGCTTTTTCTCCCTGCTGCTGCCCAGCTCCCCTGGCTGTTTTGAAAAACAGGTTGTGGGCAGCAGCGGGCAAGCAGCCTGACAAATTTGGCCACGTGTCCTGGCACCCTGTTGGTGCTAGGACCCAGGGTACCAGCAGCGACTCAGTGCTGTAACTTCGCTGCCTTCTATTTAAAGGCTGTCCTGAGTCAGGAGAAGTGAGAGCTGCTGGGGATGACAGTTGCTTCAGGCAACCCTGGGGAGGACAGGGTCGGGGGTAAAAATCACCGTCAAGGGCCTGAGCTGGGAAGGGCATGGAGGGGCACCATGGCGCTGAGTGTGATAGGGCATCTGAGACCTCGTCCTTTGTAGAAGATGAAGAAGAAGAGGAAGAAGAGGAGGAGGAGGAGGAAGAAGAAGAAGAAGAGGAGGAGGCAGCTGTGGACGCAGAGGAGGCAGAGGAGCTGACTAACAGGTACTGCCTCCCTAGGACTCACAGTCTTGGAGGGAGCTGGCAGATTATTCCCAAAGCACAGGCCAGGGTGAATGCCAGGATTGGGGCACAGTGCTGGTTTTAGTGCACTTTGCCCTTCCCTTCCCCAACCACTACAGATAAAAAGTTGTTGGAGGGAGCAACTGTCAATGGGGGGCATTTTGGGTGAGTATGTCTGTAGTTAAGTTTTGTGCATTAAGTCCCTGCCCTGAGTTCCCTGAAAGGTTTTCTATTTAAAGATCCTCTGGCATGCCAGTTCAAGTGGCACCTCCTTCTGCTTCTCCCTCTCTGGCGGACTCTGTCACATATTGATCTTAAATGCTCTGCAGATTTACGTGTAAGGGATAAAATGGTCAAAGATCATACTGACGCATTGAAATGTGTTCCTTTTTATGGCTCTTTTCCCTTACCACTTTTCCCTTCCTATTCAATCTATTCTTACCCCCCCCAAAAAGGATAAACTTGTACATGCTCACCACTACCAGCCACAACTTGTGTGGCTGATGTTTGGGGTGCAGTGAAGAACATTTTGAAACATTGGGGTTTTTTAATTGGCATTTGTTTTTTTCTTTTTCCCTTAGTAACTCTTGCTCAGAAAGCTTATTCTCCTAGTATTGCGCTCCTAGTGTCAGGAAAATAACAAGTGAGACAGTGGCGCAGTGCCCAGCACATGGCACTGGTGCTGCGCAGGATGCGGAGGCATCTGCAACCTGATCCACACGGATGAATCCCTCCATCTGTGCTAGGGCTCTTGGTTTCAAAAAGAGACTGTGAGGCCCGAGAGTCTCCAGGCATGTATCAAGTTGCGTTTCAAGTTGGATTTCTACCTTGTCTTGACTAAAATCATTCAGTTTCGGATGGATACTGTAGCAAGAATGAAAGACATGAGTATTGATAGTACATTGTGTTTCAAGAAAATATTTTTTTGCAAAATCCAGGTCATACACTTCCTGAAATCTTAGTGCTCCAGAGCCATCCTGCATTTACAAACCACTCGGTGTATCACAGTTCAAAGCACTTTCCAACATTGCTAGTGGGCACTGGTGGAAAAAAGATGGGGGGGAGTGGATTGTGTTGCCTAACCCACCCTGAGTACTGTGGAAACAAAAGACAAAAAGGGAAATGTAGCCCAGGACTGTAGGAAGACCTCCTTGTAGAGAGAATAGAAGACTTTTTCCAAAGTGAAGGGACACCCCCAGTGTGTAATGCTGCTTTCTCCCAAGGGAGATGTTGACTGTGGTCCCAGACTGGCAGAGAGAGGTTACGTAAGATGATAAAGACGGCTTGCACATGAGTGCAGTGGGTGTAGCCCTACAAGAAAGCTGCTGAATAACTTATGGAGTGGAGCTTCTCACTGCAGACAGCTGAAACACAGCTGATGGGCTATTTTTTTTTTATTCAATCTGCAATTAAATGGCTAATAATAAAACTCAAATTGTAAAAATAAGTGGGAATGGCTGACTTTCCCCTTAAAGGGAGGGAAATGTATGTAGCCTCACAGTTATTCATGGCTTGTACTGTGAGGATGGCTTCTTCATAGGTGCTTATTAGCAGCTCCCTTCAGCTAGGACTTGCTTCTGGCTGGCAGCCTCCTCAATGCAAACTCGGGCGTTGCATCTCACTGCTTAATTAAATCACAGCAACTATTCCTTTTAGCACTCAGTTATATTATGCATTGCAGAGTTTATGCTTATCCTTAACTATCCTACTAATAAGAGGGGTCAGAGTCTTCCAGAGATGCTTGTAACAGCTGTGCTCAGTGGTAACTGAGTGTAATCAAATCCATTTGATTAGGCTAATTAGGTTAAAGGAGATGTAAAACTTGGGGTTTGGCACAGATGTGGTCACTGCACCAAGTGCTCAGCAACAGCTTAGTAAAGTTAAATAAAATTAACTCTTTAACTGCTTAAAATTAATTGTTGGAACTGTCAGCATGACTGTGGAGCTTAAGGCCATCTCCTGTGCCGAGTGCTTGCGCACATCTCTTGGGAGGTGCTGGCTAAACAAGAACAACTGGACTGAGTCCTGGGACATAGACTGTAAGCTAGTAATTTGTTGGCATACAGGTTTTCAAGCCCCTGTTGAAGAATATGTATTTCGTGTGTGTTCTTTGAAAACAGCTTAGAGGAGGTGTAACCAATATGCAAACTTGGCTGAAGACAGTCTGGCCTGGATCCTGCTGTCATCAATCTATTTTTAACAGCTCAGGCTTTCTGCTGCTTTTGTCTTCCTCCTCTGCATGCAGTTCAAGAGCACCTGGTCTTGCACCATTGCAGTCAGTGGACATTTCCCCATTGGCTCCTATTTCCACCTTTCAAGTATCCTGAATAACCTCATACCCATTTTATGAGGGAGTTACGCAGCAAGATGCCTGGCCCAAGGTCACCAAGTGCCTGTGTGAAAGAAGCAGAAGAGGCCCAGTGTTCCTCCAGGACACCAACCCCTGAGCCCCAACCAACCTGCTGTGCTTTCACACTGGTCCCTCTGCAGCAGCTGTGGGGAATAAAATCCCAAAAGCTGCAGCAGAGCTTATGGCTCCCTCAAAATTACAATGCATGCACAAAAAAAAGCAGAAAAGGTCAGGCTTCACATCTTTATTATCCATTTTAATGTAATCTTCCAATAATTTGGTTTCTTAAGACAGGTATTTATGCAAGTAATGAGACTAACATAGAGCATCAGAACATATTATGAAGATGGGATAAGGCATCCTATCCTTGTCAGCACAAATAACTAACTAATCTTCAGAGGGTTCATGCGATATTTTCTTCCATGTGGGCATTTCGCTATCTGAGATAGGTCATGGCAGATGTCTTTTCTTCCTAACTCCATGTACAATTAAACATCTAAACATAGAAAATATTTTGAAAGTGTGTACTGTGTGAGTATGAAGTTAATAGGTTTTAAGTTCTGTGTTGGTAACCATGAGAATTAACTGGTTTACACACATGTCATGGTTTAACCTCCCTCCTGGCCTGATGAGCAGCTAAATGTAGGCAGTTGAAGCACAATTGCTCCCCACACAGGGAAATTAAGAGAGACGTGTGGTTGGAAATTAAAACAAAAACAGTTTTAATGAAACTATAATAATAAAAATGACAATAATGCTATTCATAAGAAAATGGTAAAATATTACAAATACACAAAATTGAACCTAATGATGACTATACGTTACCGCTGACGCTGCAGGGCAGCGTGGAGAAAGGTCCCAGGCTGGACTCAGTGGTGGATGTAAGCTGGATTCAGGAACACATGAATCGGGAACAGGGGCAGAAGGACAGATGAAGTCTCTAAAAGATTCTGGCCATTGAGAAGACAGCTCGACCCTCATGGTTCCTCAGTTTTATACAGACTATGATGTAAATGAGACGGAATACTCTGTTAGTCAGTTTTGGGTCACCTGTCCTGTCTGCTCCTTCCTGCAGGTGTGACCTTTTTTCACCCCGTTCACTTACAGCATCACACCAACTGGAGGATGGCCTTGGTTTCCATAGGGATAGATGTAAGCAATGACCTTTCTGCACACCAGTGTTCTGTTACTTTGGTGATAACTATAAATATTAAGCATTATCACTTCTGGAGACAGACACTGTCTGAAAAACATGTTGTTAACTTTCAGAAATTAAGCTTTTTAGAAGAGGCTTAGCTGAAAAGTTAGAAAATTCGTTCTGCTTTAGCTTGAACGAGGACAATACCCACTGGAATATCTATATCTCTAACAACTATGTGATGGGTGAGCTCCTCTGACACAGGTTTGTCTCTTGGACAGTTCCTGGCTGATTTCTTTTTGTGGTAGGATGGTCTCTGGATATGTCTGTGTGCAGAGCTTACGTAAAAATTGTTCTGCAGCCAATTTAAATCTGTTCTGGGTTATTGCCTGGAATGAGTATAGTGTTTCTTTTATCTATTCATTTAGAAGTGACCTAAGACAAATAAATGGCGAGAAATTCCTGGAGTTAGTTTTTTTTAATTATTTATTTTAATGAAACAGTCCTTCCACAAGAAGATCAAAGGTGTGGGAGCTTTAAGTCAAGTCAATCTTGGAATGATTATTGAAACTAATGAAAGGGATGAAAGGGGAAGCATAATGGAGGAGGAGGCAGCCTGCTATGTGAGGAATTCTACAGCACCCACAGGAGAGTGAAGGAGCAGAATGTGGAAAGGGGAGTGCTGGAGATTTGTCCATTGTCATTCTCTTCAAAGCAGAGAACAATGTGGGGAAAGGTTGTGTGATTTTAGTTTCCCAGGTGTGTCAGCACCTGCCTTGGCCAGGGTGGAAGGGGCTGCAGGCGCACACATGGGTACGGTGAGAGCGGCAGGAGGCAAGAGCTTTCTGTTGGCCCACATGAGCCCTTTTCATCATGGTGGGACACAGGCTCAAGTGAAGGGAGCTGGAAGCAGCTGAAGAGGGTGAGATGTCAAGGTGGGTACATTGCTTCGGGGAGTGATGCAGCTGATGACCCCACTGCACATCCTGGCTCGGCTAGCAACTGCAGCCAAAGATTCTGCATTTTTTTTTCTCTCCAGCCTTTCAGATAATATTAAGTGAGCCCTCGATAAAAATCTACATTGGAGTTTGTATCTAAAATTACTCTCAGCCTTCAAGAAGTTCCCCATTAGTTGTCCACAAAGTAATTAAATCACTCTATAAAGGAGGTCTCCGCTCAGACTGAAGTGTTTGTTCGATACCTGTGCTCTCTCCATGATCTGTATAGTGGAGCATCCAGAATGCTGGAGCAAGGCGGTCCGTGGGGAGACAGTGATGCTGCTGCTTCTCAGGCAGCATCTGAAGCTGTAATTGTAATGCCACCGGACCATGCCACGGTCCAATGTCTGGAACAGAGACCAGAACCACAGTAGGTTACATCCCTTCCCAGACATTTGCAAGCACTGAGGACAGAACAGACTGTGTGACATGGGCCCAGCTCCTGGATCTCAGCTGCTCTTAATAAAAATCATTTTTGTAGCAGAGCAAGCAGCTGTCTTATCACTTTTAGATAACTATTCATTTGAATTTGGACAGATGCATGAGCCACTGTGTTGCTAGAACACCATTAACACTGAAGGAAGTTAGCAGAAGGTTAACAAGTGAAAGGCTGGATCTGAAATAGTGACTTTCTGTAGCTCCTAATTCTCTTACCCTAAAGGAGATGGTTGAGCTGAAACACTCAGAAATGCAGAGCAATAAGCACAGACCTCGCTGAGCATACTGATTGCTGGAGGGGAAAAGGGGCAGCGTGGTAAAAGCAGAAACTACAGGAATGTGCACAATAAAAGCCCAGATACATTAAAACTAAGTATTTCCTGCAACACGGAATACAAGCTGGCCAATGCCAATTTCCACCTTCCCACGCTGTGCCTGCAGGACTGAAGAAGGAGCCTTCAGGGAATGAGAGATCTTATCAGTGTAGGCCAGTGCCACAACTTGACATCTCCACCATTTTATCTCTATGTTTTTAGCTTGAAAGGTGTTACGCAGTAAAAAACAACAACAAATTTTGATGATACCAGGAGTGACAAGGACTGATGTGAAGAGGATGAAGGAAGGCTCTGGAGGATTTTAGAAAACTAGTGGCCTGGTTGTGCTTCTCTGCAAGGGTGGTGGAGTAGCACAGGTGGACACATCACTCAGTGTGTGAGAACAGGACTAGGGAGGTGAAAGTTCTTCCCTGGTGTGATACAGTAGGAAACATGTGCCCAGCCTGCGAGGCTGGACAAGAAACCTGGAGTCCCAGTGAACACAGCACAGGAGTCGTACTGAGAAGCAGAAGGCGATGATAAGAAAAATCTAGTTTTAAGCTGTTGTGACAGGAAGCACAAACCCAGTTGTCAGTGTCTTCAAGAGTTACAAAGGGTTTGACTCAACTTCCTAACAAGGAAATATCAAATTGACAGCACATGTACTGATAGGACGGAGTGTGAAATGTCTGTGTGGAAAAAAAAGGCAGCATTGGCTATTGTCCCTGGATATCAGTGTTTTCATATCTGCATTTAAGGAGTGAAACATTGCAGATATCTTCTTGCAATGGCAGACACTTCCTTTGACTAAAGAGGGGTCCTTCAGCTACTACTGTTCAGCATGCAAATGGTATGCAAAACTAGGGCAGCATTTGAAAGTGAATTGGAAGGAAATTCTCAATTTATGTGTCTTTCACTCTGGCTGTAAAAATACAAAACATCATGTCATCGTACCATAGAGGAATATGGACTGTGACCGCAGCCTTGGAAATGAGATATTGATGTGAATAATTTAAGCTTTTTGTATAGACAGGACCAGGGCAACCCATTCTTATTTGCTAATATCAGCTGAAGTGGGAGTGCTGCTCCATTCTGCATGGGATTTTATTTAATAGCACTGGGGACTATAGAAAAATAGGTTTAAAAATATATCAGGATCATTTAGAAATTGAAAAACACACACAAAAAAGATTAGTCATCTATTATTGTCGTCTCAGGTAAAACCTGACAGCTTCCTTGGTAGTAGTGGTATTGATTTATTTTATTTTATTTTATTTTATTTTATTTTATTTTATTTTATTTTATTTTATTTTATTTTATTTTATTTTATTTTATTTTATTTTATTTTATTTTATTTTATTTTATTTTATTTTATTTTATTTTTATTTTACCATGCCCTACTGCTAACCTAATGCCAAACAAATAATGAAACAGGAAAAGGAAAATCTTGCAGCAAAGCTGGTAGAGACTTGTTTACTTTGCCTCTTCCTCCACCCCAAAAACTTTACTTTCTGGAGAGTACTACACCAAGGCAGGTAATCAGATGTACATCCTGGGTTTTGTATCTGTTTGAGGATGATTTTTGGGAGGCTTCTTTGGTAAAGATGTGGCTGTTCTGTATTGCACTGTCAGACTCACTTCGAACTGTGGGCTTTAATCCAAGCTGTCCTGCTAGTCGCTGCCTCCCAGCCAGCCTAGTCACTGCAGCTGACTTTAAAGCCCCACCACTGGACTTTGATACCATGATGTCCAAGTGCTGTCTAGTTAGTTGGTTGTCTGCAGGATGACTTCAGTCTTCACTTAGCATTGGGGGTGTCAGAGATGAGAAGGTTTGAGCATTAGACTGCATAGACCTCAGCACAGGCCAGCCCTAGGGGAATTTCTTTAGTGAAAGCTTGTTGAGCTTCGGAACAGACTGCCCAGGGAGGTCGTTCAGTCGTCATCCCTGGAGGTGTTTAAAAGATAGTAGATGTCATACTTGAGGACGTGGTCTAGTGGCAGACTCAGCAGAGCTGGACCAATGGTTGGACTCAATGATCTTATACATCTTTTCCAACCAAAACCATTCTGTGATTCTGGTTCTGTGCTTGGGAGAGCAAATTCACAGGAAGCCAAAGCCAGCGCTGCTAGTATCAGGGTTACATTTTTGTTTCTGGTACGTATTGAGTGGTTTCGCTATGTGCCTTTTACAGTTCTGAGAGTTTGCTTGATGGAGCAATTACGGTTCTCTTCAAAGTTTCCTTTTATATTCCTTCAAAGACCTCTGCCTTCTGTCAGGTGGTCGGTGCCCTCCAAGAGCTGTGACAACTGCTCCTCAGGGTTGTTCCTCCCAACCTCTGCAGCATCAGATGGGTTCTCCTGGTCAGGAGCCAAATTTCTTCACTCTTACTGAAGAAGTGATTTATCCTAATCACCTGGAAAGTGCCCCTTCCCTCAGTTCAGTGGGAGTAGGATGTTGTCTGGCTGTAGGTTTCCATTCTGCCATGGGAGTGATGGAGACTTCACCATTTCTTCTGCTCTATTGAAGCCACTGCCTTTGCCAGCAGATACTCTGCCTTTCTTTCCATTGGCTATTAATATGATTTCCCTAAATCAGCTACTGTCTACCTAAGAGATACTGAGATTGAGTGTTTTAATTACCTTTTCTATGCTTCTTCGGAGTAACTATTGCAAACTTAAAAATACTTCTAAAAAATTGTGTCTTTTAATTGCTTTTTCTGTTGTTTTCACTCTTATTTCTATGACTGCTTTTTCTCTGAAAGTCTCCCAGAATGCACTTCTCCAGCCCTTTTTTTCAAGTGAGAAATATTTTCTTGTATTGATTAAGTATCATAAAGTTTAAAGTAGCTTTATGAAACATCATTATTTAATTTGGGGAGGGCTCACTAAATTTCTATTTTGAATGTATTCTGAATTACTTTGTTAAATATTTAGAGTACTTCGAGGATGAAACATGAGAAGACAGTAACAAACCAGAGGAAAGATTCTTTGCTCCTTTAGGTATTTTATAATCATTTACACTTGGGCAAGGCTAGTGTGGGTGCTATTAAAGCACTGACAGTATAGTATATGTGTTTAGAGCAAGATTTAATTTATACTGTGAGATAACCACGCACTGGAGAATAGTCACAGAATCAGCTCAATCTCACCCTGTCAAAAAAGGTCAGGGCAAGACTATATTTTTCCCCTGTATTTTCAAGAATGTTTAAACACCTCCCCTTCATTGAACTGGCCTTGCAACATGCAACTATACAAAAATCTATCTCAAATACATTTGTCAGATGAAATGTGACTTTGCTCATGCTTGTGTTTCAAAAATAAATGCACATGCAGTATTTTTACAACTTTGAAAAATATTTTTGCTTTAATGCAAAAATTCAGATTTTTACTGCAGTAGTTTAATTTGTTGCATGCTTTTACACCTTTTATTCTTTTGTTCTTTTTTTTTCAGTTTAAAAGATCTTATCCAAAGTGAAGACGTGAAACCAAAGCTGCAATACATCATGACTAACCCTTCCTTTTCTATGGTAACAGTTCAAAGCGAGGACAGTGGAATAACCTGGGAAACCAGCTCGAGCAGGTGTTCCACTCCCTGGACCTCAGAAACTAGTACAACTTCTGATCTTTACAGTATGGAAAGCTCGCCGGTAGGCTCTCCTCCAGGAAAAGTTATCTTTATTATGGATGAAGGTAAGATTGTTCGGAAAAGGAAGCGCAAATCTTTGAATAGAGTGCCAACGGTTACAAGCCTGAAGGGAAGCCAGAGCAAAAAGAAACGTGACTCTTCTGAAATGCAGAGGCAAGAACCAAGAACTGTTCTAGCAGATGTACAGGCCTCCATGTTGAATGTTGAACAGGTGGAAGCACGAGACACGGATGAGGAAATGCTGGACGACAAAGAAGATCTCGAGAACACTGCAGAAGAGCAGGTAAAACGTGCTCCAATAAGATCAATATTTAGAGAGAGTAGACTGAGAAAAGTAGGGCCAATCCTCGGAGGACCAGTACAAGCTAGAATCCAGCTGTTCAACTCAATTTTTGGAGGGACTGGGCCAGCCCCTGAAACATTGGAGAAAACTAGAATTCAGAGAAGTAGCTCAGTTTCAGGAGATCCTGAACAGTTCCTTGAAACATCAGTTAAAGAAAGATTGCAGAAATTCAGTTCTCTTTCAGAAGCAATGCATCCGAAGCCTTTCCAGAGAGCAAGAAGTAAAAATCTTGAAACACCATCAGAGAGAAGAAGGGAGCAAAGACAACAAACCACAGCACAAGCAAATCAAAGCTATTCTTCACCAACAAAGCTTCTTGAAAAACATCTTACTAATAAAGATGGTATTTCAATTGAAAATATTAAACCCACTAAGATGAAAGACACACCAAGCAGACTTTCAGACTCAAATAGAGAAACTACTCTCCAACATGAAGAAATGAAAGACAGACAATCTCTTTCAGAGACTCCAAATCAGATGTCGGGACATTCACTGAAGTCCTTCCTTCCAGAAGAACTCAAGACACAGCCATGTTTTTCACCTGCAGCCAAAATGTCAATAACAGAGGAAACAACCTCCATTTCATTAGGGTGTGATGATAACTTAGAGAAACAAATGCCACTTCTTTCAGCTGAAAATGCAGATAAGAAACCAGACCAATACATGCCAACAGCATTGGATCATCTGGATGAACTGAAGGAGCGGAAAATTCAGCCCAGTTCTGCACTACGGTCTGCCTCAGCAGATTTTGTGAATGAATTAGACGATACAAAAAGTACTCAACCTATTTTGCCTATAGCATCTATGTTAGAACATCCTGAGAGTAAAGCACAGAAGTCAGAAGTTCAGTCTTACTTGCCCAGTGGTCCATCCAAATATTCCACTCTATCTGAAGCAAGACAGGAAGATATTATTCCTGAATCATCAGAAACTGCACAATCTGAGTTTGCACAAATGCTTTTACCACATTCTGTGAATGAAACAGAGAAGCAGGAATCTGAGTATTACTCATCAACAACTGCTCTGTCAGAAACTGAGCCTTCACGTCTGTTGCACTCTGCTAAAACAAAAGAGGGTCAAAAGACTCCACCACCAGAAACCCAAAATGTTCACTTAGAGAAGCCAACAAAATCCAAAAAAGACTTTACTTCCTCACTTCAGGAAGCAGAGGAGCAAGGAATTAAACTAAATCCACCTGTTCCTGAAAAGACAGATTCTAAATACTTTGGCATTTCATATCCTATTCACATGAAAACAGAAGAAAGTCAGAAAACTTCAGCAATGAATAAAGCACTAGATTTGGATCACTCTGAAAACAACGAACAAGCAGAGAGTATGCAAATGGAGATGGAGCATCAAGATTTCTCATATCTCGGGAAAGAAGTAGGGGAATCAGAGAGAATACAGATGAAGACAGAGCATCAGGACTTCTCTTTATCCAAGGAAGAAATGGAGGAATTGGAGGGTGCGCAGGTGGGAGAACTGAAGAAACCAGAAAGTGCACAACTGGAGACAAAGCATCCAGATTTCTCATACCTTAGGGAAGAAACAGAGGAATTGGAGAATAAAGAGCTGGAGACAGAATATCCAGAAATGCTTTTTTCCACAAAAGAAACAGAGGAATTGGAGAGTGACCAAGCAGAGACAGACCAGCCAGATTTCTTGTATTCCAGGGAAGAAACAGAGGAATTGGAGAATAAAGAGCTGGAGACAGAATATCCAGAAATGCTTTTTTCCACAAAAGAAACAGAGGAATTGGAGAGTGACCAAGTAGAGACAGACCAGCCAGATTTCTTGTATTCCAGGGAAGAAACAGAGGAATTGGAGAATAAAGAGCTGGAGACAGAATATCCAGAAATGCTTTTTTCCACAAAAGAAACAGAGGAATTGGAGAGTGACCAAGCAGAGACAGACCAGCCAGATTTCTTGTATTCCAGGGAAGAGACAGAGGAATTGGAGAATGAAAAGCTGGAGACAGAATATCCAGAATTGCTTTTTCCCACAAAAGAAACAGAGAAATTGGAGAGTGACCAACAGGAGACAGACCAGCCAGATTTCTCATATTCAGTGGAAGAAAGAGAACAATCAGAGAGTTCACAATTTAAGAAAGCACATCCAGAATTTTTTTCCAAGGAAGAAACAGAAGAATCAGAGAGTGCCCAGCTGGAGGAGGAACATCCAGGCTTCTCATTCTCCAGGGAAGAAATGGAGAAATTGCAAAGTTCACAGCTGGAAATGGAACATCAGGAGATTTTAATTTTTAGGGAAGTAAGAGAAGAACAAAAATCTGTCCCATTTGAGCCAGACAAGCTAGAAGCAGAGCAAGAAGAAACAGCAGAGCTTGCACTGGTACCTTCAGATTTATCACGTTTGATGGAAGAAGCAGAGAAAGAAAACACTACAGAACTCCGATTAGTACATACAGAAATGTTTGATTCCACCAGAAGAGCTGAGGCACAGCAAACCAGATATCTAGAAAGAGCAAGTTCAGATTTACCATATCCCATTAATAAAACAAAGAAACAAGAATTAGTGCAAGCAGATTTGGGCAATTCTCTTACATCATGTATTAGTGGCAAAGAAGAGCTGCAGCCTGCACAACAGGATTCACAACCTGGTGGTAAATTATATTCCCATGCCAAGGAAATACAAGGAGAAACTACTCAGCTGCAGTCAGAGCATCCAGTTTTATCAGATTCTGCTGGAAAAGAACAGAGACATAAAAACTCACAGCTGAGGGCAGAACAGCCACATTCCACTGTCAAAACAGAACAACAGGAAATATTCAAGCCAAACTTGAAACAAGCAAATTCAAGATATTCTGAGGGAGAAACAGCACAAGAAGCTGTCCAAAGAGATTTAGAAGATCCAGACTCGCTATGTTTCATTAGTAAAGCAGAGCAACACGAAGGTGTACAACGAGCTCCAGAAAACAAGGATTACACATTTACAACAGGAGAAGTGATGCAAGAAGTAGTGGAGGCAGGGTCTTTGGGATCCTCATATTCCATTAAAGGAGCAAAGCCCTGGGAAATGGCACAAATGGAGCAGAAGCAGTTGATTCCCTCCTGTTCCACTTCTAGTAGTCAGCAACAGGAAACACCACTGGATGTGGCCCAGCTAGATATATCATCTCCCTTTGGCAGAACGGATGAACAAGATATAGTACAAAGAGAGCAGGAGCAGCAGGAAACAATGCCACAAAAAGATATGCAAGTGGAAATGGAGTATTCAGATTTGTCAGAGACCTGGGGGAAAAAAGAGCCACAGGTCAGAGACCAAATTAATTTGACACAGCAAGAAACAGCTCAGCCAGAGTTAGTGCATCCATCTTTGTCATATTCTTTGAGTGAGCAAATGCAAGAAGAAATGGAATCAGAACCAGCGTATTCTGAACGGACATTTAAAGTAAGTACAGAAATGCAGGAGGAAATGACACAACATAAATCAGAGCAACTGTTTCTTTCCCATTTTACTGGCAAAACAGAGCAAGAAGAAACAGTACATCCAGAGCTGGAGCAAATATTTTTGCCATCTTCCAGTGGAAAAGAAGCTCAACTGGAAATGGAAGTCAGTTCAGATTATACAGATTTCTTTCATGAAGCTAAACAACAAAAGAAGTTGCAACATCCAACCTTACCATTTCGTTCAAAGCAAGAAGAAACCGCACCACTGGTGATGGAACATCCAGGTTTTTCACACGACAGCGGTGAAGTAAAACCAGACAATGTCATTGAACAGGAGGCAGGACAACTGCAGCTTTCATACTCCATAGAAGAAATGCAACTACAGTCAGAACATTTGGAATCACCAGAAACCCTGGGTGTAGCAATACAAGATGAAAGTGTGGAATTGGAGTCTAAATACTCGAATTTGTCATATTCTGATGGCCACAGAAACCAACAAGAAACTTCACTTCTGGGTTCGAAATATCCAGATTTATCACTTTCCTCTAGTAAAGTAAAAGAACAAGCAACTCAAGAATTTGACTCTGAAAGTCAAGAATTGCCCAAAATGTCCAGAAAAAGAACTTCTCCAGGAACTGCACAAATAGAGTCAAAACATCCAGATTTGACATATTCCCCTGGCAAAGAAAATGAGCCAGAATTTGCAACATGGGAAATGAAGCATCCTGATTTGTCACATTCCACTGATGAGACAAACCAACAAGAAGCAGTACTGTTGGATCAGAAACACAGAAAAAATTCTGTTGGCAGAGAAAAACAGCAGCAAACCACAAAACAGCAGTTAGAACAAGAAAATTTATCACATTCTCCTAGTAAAACAGAGCGATTAAAACATGCCTGTGAGAACTTGGAACAGCCAGATTTATCAATTTCCATTGACAGGCCAGATGTTGAAATGGCCCCATCAGAGGCAGAGCATGCTGGTGAGACATATCTTCCGGACAATGCAGAGTTGCGACAAAGAGAACAACAAGAAAGAGAGCAAACTTACCCCTTTGGGAAAGCAGAACAGGAAACAGTTCAGCCAGAAATGGAAATTCCACATTTCATCCATTCTGTGAGTACAGCAGCAGCACCAGAAGAAGAAACGGCAGAATCAGAGCAGGGACATTCTGTCGTGCCTTGTTCTGCTTTCAAAGCAGGAGGACTGCAAACTGCACAGCTGAAAACGGAACACCCTAGTCTAGCATATTTCCTTGACAAAGTGCAGAAAACTATCCCACTAGAGCTGGAACAGCCAGGTGTGTTGGATAATAGTGACGAAACAGAGCAACTCCCACCTGCCCAACTGGAGTTTAGCCAAACAGACTTGGCATCCCCTGCTAATAAAGTGGAGCAGTGTGCATTGGAGCACACAGCCTTTGGACGCCCTGATGAGGGACAATCTGTCAGCAAAGCAGAACATCCACAAGCTGCAAAAGAGAAACCAGAGGCCCCAGATGCATCATCTCATAGTGGAAAAGTGGAGCAAAGACAAATATCCAAACCAGAGCCAGTGCATCCTGATTTAGCATATTCCATTGATAAAACACAAACAGAAGAATCTACACATCAGGTGTTAGGAAAACCACATCTATCATCTTGGGCTGGCAAAACAGAGCAAATGCAAACTGGTCAAGAGAAGCAGCTGGGCCTCATGTATTCTTTCAGAAAAGCTGCACAAGATGAGAAAGCACAGCCAGAACTAGGACATTCACCGTTATCATATTCTGTTAGAGAGGCAGAACAAGAAACTGCATATGTGAAAACAAACCGTTCAGATTTATCTGCTGGAAGATTAGAACACCATGAAATCATACAACCAGAGGCAGAAATAATGGATTTGTCATGTTCAGTTGGTGAAACGCAGCAACCTCAAATTGCTGAAGCGGATTTGGAGGATCTGGATTTACTGTATTCTAGGACAGTGCAGCAACAGGAAAAGACTAAACCAAAGCAGCTACAGCCAGGTGATTTTGCGTCATCTTTCAGCAAAAAAGAGCAATGGGAAGCTGCAGAACTGCAGGCAGAACACCCTGAGCTGCACTGCTCTATGGGGAAAACAGAAGGAAAACAAAATTCACAAGCAAAATCAGAATATGGAGATTTGTCATTCTCTGCTGGCACAACAGAACCTCATAAAACAACAGAACCAGAGTTGGAAGGACATGATTTGTTGCATTCTTTTGTCAAAACAAAGCCATCATGGGCTGCCCCACTGGAGTCTGTCATGATGGGTGTCATGTGCAAAGCATCACACCCTGATTTGTCCTCTTCTGTTAATGAAGAACAACGAAGTGCACAACTGGAGGTCAAACAGGAGAGGGGAAGCTACACATTATACCCAGAGGAAACTGTACGACTGAAATTGGAACAGCCAGTGTTTTCAAGGTCTTGTGGCATAGCAGAGCAATCAAATAGAGCCCAAAATAAAGGGGAATTCCCAGAATTTTTGTTTTCCTCTGACAAAAAAGAGCAACAACAAGTGGAAAAACAAGAGACAGAGCATTCAGATTTATCACATTCCACTGATAAAACACATCAACAAGAAGCCACACAGCCCGGGTTAGGACAACCAGGTTTATCACCTTGCCCTGGGAAGACAGAGCAACGACAAACTGTTCAAGTGGAAGCAGAGCATCAGAACTTGTTTCATTTAACTGGCAAAACAGAATGTCAAGAAACAGCACAACCAGAGGTTGAACATCCAGATTTTTCATATTCAGGTGGCAAAGAAGAGCATCTACGAGCTACTCTATGGAAATCAGAGCAGCCTGTATCCTCCGATCCCACTGGAAAAACAGAGCAACCTGAAATGACACATCCAGAGAGGGAAATTCCCAGTATATCATATTCCATTTGCAAAACACTGTCACAAGAAGAAATACAAATGGACATAGAGCAACAAGATCTAACATATGCTCTTGGTAAAAGAGATGAAATGCAAACCATTCAAAGTGAACTGGAACATACAGGTTCATTGTATTCTTCTACCAAAGGAAAAGAAGTGGTATTGCCAGAGTTGCAACATGCTCAGCTGTCTTCTCCTGTTAGAAAAATAGAAGAGGAAGCTACACATCAGTTATCAAACTATCCAGATTTGCCATATTCTATTAGTCAACAAGAGCACCATGAAATTGAACAACCAGGGGTGGAAGAAATTGATTTATCCTGTACCGCTGGCAAACCAGAAGGCTCACAACCTACCCAAGTAGTACTGCAACAGCCAGAGCTTTTTAAGTCCTTTAGTAAACCAGAGGAAAAGGGAATGTCCCAACCTGAATTGCAGTGCATTAAGCTTCAGTACTCTGTTGTTGAAACAGAGCAACCAGAAGTATCTTCTGTATCATATAACATTGATAGGAACAAGGATCAGGGAACTGCACAAATGGACTTTGAACACTCAGATTCATTAAGTCCTACTATCAAAGCAGAAAAGCATGGAACGGCCCCACTGAGAGCAGGACATTCAGAGAAGCAAGACACTGCAGCTACTTCATCTCTAACTGCTCAGCTGGAAACTGAACAACAAGGTTTATCCTTTTCCACTGAGGAATCAGAAAGCCAAAAAGTTCAACCGTATTCATCTCTTATTGAACAAACAGTGTTTATACCTTCAGATGCTGCGCATTCTATTTCTGAAGTAAAACCAGAAGGGAGAGGGAGACCAAAGTCTTCACCTGCAAAAGAAGGCCTGTCCCCCAAGCACTTAGATTTATCTTACACCCACACTAAAACAGAGCATGAAATGGCCCAGCCTGAATCAGGTTTCTTCTCTGCAAGAAAAGAAGCAGAGAATAGAAAAAATCATCTACCTTTGTCTGCGGTTACACAGTCAGAGGATGAACATGTAACTTTACCTGGAACAGCAAGAGAACAGACTTTACATTACTTGCACACAGCTATGGAATTAGAACCTGAACAATTAAATGTATCATATTCTGCAGACAAAGCAGAAGCTTTAGAAAGTCAAGACTATTTAACTGTACCTTCAAAAATGGGGTCTGAACCTTCAGTTCCATTTTATTCAGCTAAAGAAACATGTCAGCAAGACATTCCTCCTTACTCAAAACCAGCCTCTGAGTATTTAGTTCCCACATGGTCCCTAGCTGAGCAAGAAAAGCAAAGCATGCAGTCAGTTATTCCCCAGTCTGCACAATCATTGGGTAAACATGTAATTCCACCACATGATCAAACAGAATTGCAAAAAAATCAGCTCCGGTCAACTGTAACAACAATCTTGAAGACAGGGCAGTTGGAGAGTATGCCTCTAAAGCACACACAAGACCAAGATGAGGAAGAATCTCAAGATCATTTCTTGGACACAAAATATTTGCCATCAGAGCAGCTAAGAAGTCCCCCCAAATTCACTGCTGAGCCAGAAAAGGAAGAAATGCAACCTGATGTGCAAACAGTGCCGAGGCTGGAGACCACAGAGTCAAAGGTGACTGCTGAAGCAGAGGAGCAGGCAGTGTTATCAAATTTATTTGTACCTTTTCATACATCACCTGAGAATGTATCAGTGACTTTCACTGGTGATGAAGAGAAACGAAATATTCCATCATCTTCATACGATGTAGCAGGCATGCTTAGAAATGCAAATAAAAAGCATACAGACTTAGAAGATCTTGGAGCTCTTTCATCAGAGTATGTTTATGAAACTGTGGCACACAAAACTCATCTTAGTTCTGGCGAACAGGGCAGCCTATCTTCAGCTGAGATGAGGTCTGTTAGCTCTAGTTCTGATGAAAAGAAGAATCCAGACATCCCATCCTTTGGGCTAGCTAGCTGGCTGACAGAGGAGGTGAAATCTCACTCAGTCAGTCTGATGAGGGCTGCAGAAGCAGACCGGCAAGGAATTCAACTTTGTCCAAATGAAGCTTCTGACTTTAGATCAAAACACTTCCCAGCTGGAAGTTACACAGAACTTAAGGTTCCCGGTGCTGTGAAAAGTGAAGGGCATATGTTTAGTGTTTCTGATTCAATGTCAAGGGAAATGTCACACAGAATGTCCACAGACACAAGTCACAGAATGCAGAAGTATGACTTACCAGTAGGAGATAATCCAGGCCCAGATAAAGTTCCAAAGCATGAAACTAGCATTGGAATCCCTACAAAGATAGAAGCAGTGCAACATGCAGAGGTAGACAAAGTGTCTGAAGTGCCTGAACATCACCTGAGAGAAGCAGAGGAAGAAAAGGTACATGCTAGTGCTGTAGAAGGAAGTCAACATTCTCCAGGGACTGCTGAACAAAAAGATCTATTTAATATAATTTCAGAAGGTTATGAAATACTCAATATTCATGTTCCTACACATATTTCCACTGTTGATCAAGAAGAAAGTAAACACATGCCAGATAAACTGGAATACTTGGAAACAAATCCTTCATTTAAAAGAAAATTAACTGATGATGGCCATAGTGCCCTGGCTTCTGGAACAACCACAGAAGTTTCAGAAAGCTCAGTTTTGGGAAAACCTGCAAGCCATGAACTTAAGGAATTGGTCAAAAATTATGATGTTGAGGGAAATGGGGAAAGACAACAAGAAAATCCCATGTTGCCAGAAAACAAAATTAATCCAGTGTTGGATCCTAATAATGGTATAGCTGATATGGATTATTTTGAAAAATATACATTGATTGATGACAAAGCTCCAGTTAAGCCAAATTTTGAAAGACCAAGTTCATTATTTTCTGTGACAGAAGAGCCGGATGAACCTGTGGAAGAAGCCACACCTTTTGAAGAAACCACTGAAGCAGATACCTTAGAAGAGGAATTTTCCTTACTTGAGGATCTGGATGAAGTCTTTTATGGTACTGTGAAAGGGGAAAGCAAAATGCAGACCTATGTAGATGCTCCAAAACCTTTACTTCTGCAGAAATCAACTGCTATTAGCAGTAAAAAGGTTACAAATGTAGAAGATGAAAGGAAGTCGCCAGGGACCCCACTCTTTGATTCAGAAGAAGGAGTACTAGAACGATCTCTGTTGTTCCCTACCACTGTTGCTGCAGTTAATCCAGAGCTTCTAGAAGAGCCACCTGCTCTGTCATTTTTATACAAGGACCTCTATGCAGAAGCAATGGGAGAAAAGACAAAGGAAGAGACTCCATCTGATGAGGAAAGTGGTAATTCTAATGCATCTTTCCCAAGTAGAAATTCAGACACAGATGATGGAACAGGAATATATTTTGAAAAATACATCCTTAAAGATGAAATTCCAAGTAAGGCCATAAGGCCTCAAAAGGATCACATACCAGAGGATGAGTCCTTTAGGGGAGGAATTTCAGTTCAGAGATCAGAGGACAAACACAAGCAGTGGTCTGGTGATGTTCAACGTGTCAGAAGGGAGGTTCTGCCAGAAAGGGTTGTGGAGAGAGAGAAAATGCAGGTTGACAGTGACATTCAGGCAACGATTTGTAAACCAATACATGCCATTCCTTTCGGAAGCACAGTAATTCTTTCAGGTGCAAGTACTGATACCACTGAACAAAGAGAAGAAGAAAATGTACATTTAGAAACAACTGAGGAGCTGCCACAGCAATCAAGTTATCAAGCACACAGTCAGCTAGTGGACTATCAAGTAGCCGAATATCAAGAAACTGGTAATAAGCAGGAAGAACAGCATGACATAACAGCAGCTCCTCAAATGGAAAAATACGCCCCATATGCCAGGACTCCTGCTGAAGACAATGAAGGTGATCATTATACTCAGGAAAATCTTTCTTGTCTCCCTACCATTCAGCAAACAGAGAAGCCAGAGCAGCACCTTGATGTTTATGAAGATTTTGCTGAATCAATAGACTATGATGTAATCACACATGAAGAACTTTTGCAAGATGAAATATCATCTCAATTAACACATGAGGAGCTATTATTTGAAGACAGGGACTCTTTTGAGCAAGCTGGTGATAGTTATGAATTTATTGATGACCCCGAGCAACGAACACCTATTGAGATTGAAGATTCAGGCTTTGTGGTGATGTATCCTGAAAAATCAGCAACAAACGTTCCTCAAGTTGAAAGCCCACAAAGAGAACTGAAGAAAGTGCAAGCAGACACATATTGTTACCACTGTAAATGCCCAATATCTGCTTTTGACAAGCTTTTTGGAGAACATAAAGACCATGAGGTCACAACACTAGATGATGCTGCAACAAAGATGAAGGTAAGAGTTAATCTGGGTGAGCTGCTGTGGCTAATTTCTCCAGACCTCCTGTGCTGTCAGGGAAGTCTACAAAACAAAGGCTATTCCTAAACACCTAGTAGAATTCTTGAAGGCACACTGTCTTATTAAGGTATTCTCTAGAGTTGTAGGCTTGCTAAGCTGATATTTTTATTTGTTCAGATGTTTGAATGACCTTGTTTACAAGTAGCTGTTACCAGGCTTTCCATCTTTTACCCTCTTCGTTCATATAAGTTTGTTCTAGTTTGTACATGTAGGGGGAGAAATAGCAAGATTGTTGTTTCTATTAAAAGAAAACTTTACTAACAGTAGCTCATTTCACTTGACAAGGTAGAGAAGCTTCCATAAGCTGGGACTGGTATAATGATAAAGTGTTCCCTGTCCCAGTCATGTGTGTTGGTTGCTCAGAGATGTTAGTCACGTAGTTTACATTACACAATTTTGTTGAAATGCCATCTTCCTTTTCTGTTCAGTTCATGTTCATCTGTGCAAATAGTTTTAACTGTAGTCCAGGTAAGAGTTTAATATGTCGTACTTCTTCCCACTATCTTTAATCTGTGCTACTCCAACAGACAGATAAAAATGTCCTTTATTTCTGTACCCTAGTCCTGAGCTATCAATGCTAGTGAAAATGCTTTTGTTTCTCTGGATGCTATTCCTCTTTAAATTGCAGTTCTTCCTCTCAAAACAGTATGTACGTGCTATCTTACTTTTCCTATATCAGACTTTTCATATATGTATATAGATGTTCCTTTCTTGCCTACCAGCTATTTAATCTCATCCCAGTGTCTAAGTCTAAATGGTGAAGCCTCTTTCACAGCACATGTTTGGTTGATGATAATACAGAATTTGTGTAATTTCACTAAAATTCCAGAAGGGCTTGTATCACTGATTTTATTTTGTGTTTATAGAATCATAGAATAGCCAGGTTGGAAGAGACAACTTCTATGCTAAAAAAAAAAAATAAAAAAAAATTAGGAGCATATTGATGTGGCAGTGTCAAATATCAGTATTTATAAATTATCTCCATGGTGTGCAGATGCATGACAGCAGAGTTGCTTCTTAAATATGGCTATTCATGCTTGACTTACAAGTGATAATCAGCCACCAGTAAGTCAACAATAAAGTCACAAATCCCAGCTATCTCTTGAATGTACCTGCACTGGGACACATCAAGTTGAGCCACAAATAAACATCCCATGATATCACTCCCTGGCTGTGGAGCACAGTCATGAAGCCAGTATTAAATCTGTCTGTATCATTGGCTTGTCTTCACATGATTTCTAACACTCGGGGCTCAGGTTACTCTGACATGGCATTTATATGTTTCTTGTTACTTCTGTATAATTACTGAGAAATATTAAGATAACAAAATGGTTGTCACATGTATTTTAACTGTAGGAACACAGTTTCACAGCAAGTGAAACGAGGTGTGGATGGCATCTGTCAAAATTTACAGGTTATCTTGACAAACACAAGTTTGCCTCCAAATCTTGGTGATTGGCTCTAAGTGTTTTTAAAGCGAGCTTTCAATTGTACGGTCCAAAGTGACATTTATAATTAATGAAAAGTCATATGCTAGTTTTCAACAGATAGAGCTGTAGAAGTTTGGCATAATTGGAAGCTGTTACCAAAAGAAGTTAACCTTCCTGTTAGGTATTTGCCAGCTAATTAAAACTAAGTATGTTCATAAGTTATAAATTGCACCTGAGCAGATGGCCATCTTGCTTTCACAAAAGGTCAAGATGACCTAAGGAAAAGTTCTGAGTCATCTCTGATGTCTATTGTCCCTTGAACTGCTTTTGCTTCCACATGTAATTCAGCTAGTGATTTTGATGAATTCTGGTTTGTCTTTAAAATTCTAATTTTAAAAAATCCCCATGTTTCTGTTAGACTCATAATTACCTGCATTATCTTGCATTTTGTGTGCTTTATTTCTGTGATCCTTCAAGGACCCTCATGAGGCTCTGAGTACTCTCTATCTCTAATAAGAATTCAAAAGGTTCAACAAGTTTATAGATGCTTAGCATCTTATCTAACTGAGCTCACTTTGTTTTTTTTATTTTGGAAACAATTTTGTGACTGTTCCAGTTGCTATTTCTGTGCTTGTCTTTGTAGCCACGGTGATACTTGAACTTAACTTAGCAATTGTTCCAACGGTGGCTCAAGGCAAAACAAATGTATTTGCCTAAGCTAAGTTGTATGTAAAAACTTCATAAAATAACAAGCTTATGCTACTGAAATATTTTCAATTTCAGGATCATTTAAGTGAACTGTCAGCAGCACTGGAAGAAAAGTCAATGAAGATTGAACAGTTCGTGAGTGATATCGAATTACTATTTAACTCTGTTGAGGTACGTCCTATGTTTTATCACACTAGTTCTCTTTCCCTCTACAAAATTCTATGGTTGTCTTGTTTTGTAGTGTCATTGATTCCACTAAAATGGGCAGTTTCTCCAGTCCTCAGATTGACTTCTCCTGCTGTTAACTTTAGCAGAGGAAAAAAAGATAATTTTTTTTTCACATTATTGCAAAGTGGAATATGTGACTGTCAAGCACTGGAGGAAAAAGTTCTCTTAATTTTATTTATGCTTATAAAAAGCTTACACCATTTATGTCTTTATTTAGAATCCTGTGTGCAGCATCTGAGTGAGTTGCCCAATGTCTGAAGTTCTTAATGCCCAAGTTCTTAAATCTTCAGGATTGTATTAATTTCAGTTGAAAGGATGGATTTGTAGCTATTTTGTAGTCAGACTTCCTGTCTCAGTGCTTAAATATCAAAGTTTAATTTTAAACATTAATAGTAATTTTTTTTTTTAAATACAGCCATTGTTTTTAATGTATTTCTCTAGCATTATTTCTCCCTGATGAGCTTGCTTGCAGAAATAAAGTTTTCCTATTGTCAGGATGCAAGACAGTCTTCTGGTTGTCTCATGTATGGGCATTTGAGAATTTCTGTGCATACATTAATTGCTGTGGTTGTATTCTGCAGATCAGTTTACATCTGTTTTTATTTTGCAGGAAAACTGTAAGAGAAAGGCAAGCTTATTGGAAAAGCAGAATGAAGAGATGCTTAAGAAAGCAGTAGCACAATATGATGAGAAATCAGAGAACTTTGAGGAAGTGAAGAAGATGAAAATGGAGTACCTGTATGAGCAGATGGTTAACTTCCAGCAAACTGTTGATTCAGCAAAGGAAACTTTGGAGACAGCAGTAAAAGAAATGGAAGACCTCGATGGATTTGTTTTCCTAAATGTAAGTAAATATCGCTTTTGTACTGTAGCTTTTACGATACTAGTTAGGAAAGCACTTATACGGTACTAGGTTAAGAATGAGTTATTTACCTTCCTTTTTTTCCCAGATAGCTAAATCCTGCAAGCTCAGATATTCCACTCTGAAACTGCTGTATCATTTTCTTTTGTTATGTGAATGCTCACAGAGA
This sequence comes from Clamator glandarius, assembly GCA_033459285.1. Taxonomy (NCBI): domain Eukaryota; kingdom Metazoa; phylum Chordata; class Aves; order Cuculiformes; family Cuculidae; genus Clamator; species Clamator glandarius. Next base: position 643,335 of record JAUNZM010001152.1, read on the forward strand.
ATTGCAAAGATTATGCATAGGAAAATGTGACTTACACCATCAAAATGTTTCTGGTTTGTTTTGTGAAAAGAAGGCTGAGAGACAGTTTGATAGTTTGTCTAAAATTAATTATCTATTGAGGAGTAAGAAATGTTAGAGTAGAAAGTACTTTACCATATAAAAAGTAAAGGTGAAACAAGAAAATGTAGTTGAAAACTATGTGAATCACAGAATCATAGAAGAATTAGGACTGGAAGGGACCTTAAAGATCATCCAGTTCCAACCCCCCTGCCATGGGCAGGGACACCTCCCACTAGACCAGGCTTGAACACCTCCAGGGATGGGGCAGCCACTGCTTCCCTGGGCAACCTGTGCCAGTGTCTCACAGCTCTCATGGTGAAGAAATTCTTCCTAATGTCCAGACTAAATCCGCCCCTCTCCAGTTTATAACCATTCCCCCTCATCCTATCATTACAAGCCTGTACGAACAGTCCCTCTCCAGCTTTCTTGTAGCCCCTTTCAGGCACTAGAAGGTCACTAGAAGGTCTCCTCGGAGCCTTCTTCTGTCCAGTCTGAGCAAGCCCAATTCTCTCAGCCTGTCCTTGTATGGGAGCTGCTCCAGGCCTCGGATCATCTTTGCAGCCCTCCTCTGGACCTGTTCCAACCACTCCATATCCTTCTTACATTGAGGATTTCCACACTGCACACAGTGCTCCAGATGAGGTCTCAGAAGAGAGGAATAGAAGGGCAGAATTGCCTCCCTTGACCTGCTGGCCACGCTTCTTTTGGTGCAGCCCAGGATATGGTTGACTTTCTGGGCTGCAAGTGCACACTGCTGGCTCATGTCGAGCTCCTCATCAACCATGTGAAGCAGAATTTTTGCTGGGTTATAGGCATTTGAATCTTTTTAAAATTAGCAGACACAGACAGTAGTTATGCACTTGAATTACTGAGGCTGTGATAAATGTTTACTGCTTAAAAAATAGTGAATGGCTCTGTACTGCTTAGTTTCCAGCCTTGACAATAGGCTAGGTTTAGGAATGTGCATGTGAAGTGCATGCCTGTAACAGTCCTTTCTGGATGTAAAAACCATCCCTTGTGATTCTGTATGACTGGAGTTACCAAGCTCATACACAATCTCTAGTTGTAAACTAGTTTCAGAGGGTGTTCAAGTTAGTCATTGTGTCCTCCAAGACTGTTCTTGTGTTGCAAACTCTGGCTGTAAATAAGCTGAGGCACTTTCTCCTCTATAGAACTATATCAACTGTCTTGAAGGGGATGGGATTTCTGAGACATTAATCTTCTCCCATCAGGAGAAGAGTAGCACAGAATGGTCTGGAAATTGCAGAGAATCCTGAGATGCAAGAAATGAAAAGTTCAGCTTACTGTCTAATCACTGGTTGTTCAGGCAAAATAAGATCTTTCCAAGTACAAACTGACAGCCCACATACTAGCAACTAAAGAAATGGTGGAGCGAGTTGTCTTCCTTCCCTGCTCCAAGCTATGTAATGTCTTAGTATCCTGTAATGAAGTGATTGCTGTAGTAGATTGGCTGTTTTGGGATGGATGAAAAATTTGCCTTATTTTCCTAAACTTTGTGAGGTGGGTCAGTGTTTTGGCAAACAGATTACTTTTTAATCTGAAATTCTTTCATGAGGTGTGAAAACTACTAGATTCCCTACCCCTTTCTCTTAGTGTTAAAGGACAGGAACTTTACTGTCCATGAGCGAGGAAACATTAGCTGAAGATGCACACAGCATGGGAGAAACTCTTGCTCCACAAGTACAAACCTCACCCAGCTTCTAGCAAAAAGAAGTTACAAAGGAGATTTCAGCCAGAATTTGGATTTAAATATGCTTAAAGTGCCTGTGATTTCTTTCTGTAAAAACCTTGGTTTAAGTAAGTAATTGTCTGTGCTCCAATTTTTAAACCCGGACATTGAATATTCACCCTTTAGGAGCTTAAACCACAGATTTAGATGCTAATAGCCTGCTAAGCCAGAGCTTTGAAGTGGAGTACACTTAAGGAAATACATTCTCTGCTGGTATGGATGAGCAGAATCCCAAACAACATCAAGGCCAAAAAAGCCTTATGTATTTTATGTCTGCCTCATGTATTTTATGTCTGTGGGGAATAGCAAGACCACTAGCTGAGTAGCTCTTCAACATTTTCAGCATTTTGAAAACTGTTCATACATTTCTTTTTTTTCTTCCTCTAGTCATCTAAAGAATTAAATAAAAGGTATGTGATGCATGTGTAAAGTGCACAGAAGTGATTATTAGGCCTAGCATGCTGTCTGCTGTATTTTAGTATCTGCAGGCTTTGAAAACACACTGCTAATATTCATAGCTACTTTTATAAACCTTGTAAATAATGAAATTAAGAGAAGAGGTTTTATACTTGTTGCTGTACCTAACTGGATTTGAAATTTTGCACATTCTGTAAACCATTAGTTAAAGCAGTGGCATTTTAAAGTGTCAGTTCAATCGTAAACCCCCACACCGACATTTCGAAACAGATATACCTTGTAGTTATTATTATTCACACACATATGAAAATAGGAATTTTTATCATGCTGCCGTCTCTTAGATATCATTGGTATGCTCTTTTTTTACTAGTCTTGTTCTGTATTACCTGGTCTCCGAGAGGTTATGATGCAAAGTGTCACTCACATGACTGGGTTTGTTGGATCGTGTTTCTGAAGGCAATTCCAGAGAAGAAAGTGACATTAAGTAGCTTTCGAAAGCTTAACTGAAAACTACGGACTGATATTTTCCCATGACCCTTCATTGGCACTACCTGATTCAGGATGTGTCAGAGGGCTGGTGCGTAATCAAAGCTGCATCATGCTCCACTTGCACATGCCAGTAAATACACAGAATTGCAAATGGTTCTCTGCAATGTGTGGCTTCCTCAAGGGAGCTGTTTTCTGTGAGACCCATCCTTTATGACAGAAATGTTTAATTATAGGCTTTTATTCCCCTGATAAATTTTGCAAGTTGAACTACAAATATTCAGAGAAGCTGGCTGCAGGCTCCCCCTGTGCATGCCCCCAAACATGCTTTGCCTGTACCACCACTACTGGCTTTCCCCAAAGTTATGCAGTTCATATCAAATGTACCCTTGTCAGTGCTGCCTCAGCCATCACAGGGATAGGCATGCTGGTATGGACTGGGGCGTGATAATGACACAAGGGTTCCAGTTTATGCTCAAATTACAGTCCCAGGAAAGCAGCCAGAAACAATGTGCCAAACACCCCTTCATGGTTTCTAGTAATCTGCTGAATTAGGTCTAAATTTCAACTCACTGTTGTAAGTTGAAGTGTGAGACTCTGGACACATATCTGCAAGTGGTTTATTGTGTAAGAATAGAGCCAGTATAATCAGACAAAACAGTCTTCCATGACATTCTGTATTCTTGGTCTTACTTACACACTCAACTGGAAGTTTTTTCTATTTTGTGCATTTTATTAATTTATTACTTTGCTCTAATAATATCTGACTTGCTGAAGACATTTAAGAACAAAACTCTATAATAATGCATGTTTTACTAAAGAAAACTTTTTGGTTGTTGTTTGACTTTGTTAAGATTTTGTGTAATTAACTACTTCAGTGACTAAAAAGAAAGAAGGGGAGAAGTGCAAAATTGTTACCTTGAAAAAAATAATCTTTCATTTCCTTGAAGCTGCTTCTGCCCCAGACTTAACAATATGTTGGGGTGTTTACTTTAATGAACTCAGCAAATATGGACTAATTAAGCAGAATCTATCTTCCTTCTCATGTTTTTCTTGCTTGCCAAAAGCAGCTGCTTTACATTATGTCTATGGCATCAGCTGCTGCAGTTTCGCTCTGAGGTTTGTAACCTTTAAAGGCAGGGTGTTAGTAAGTCCAGACTGCTGTGCTCTTGGGAGCCTTGCTGTGAACTTCAAATCCTCACGTTCTCATGGGTCAAGTGTATACAGCCCCTGTGTACTTTCACTGTGCTCCTGATCTGAAATTGCACTGTGCTCCAAATATTCACAATCAAGGAAACAATTTATCCTTGTACTTTTTCCTCAAGTTCATGGGAAAATTTAGAGAAGTCTATGTTTGCATGGTCTTTGTGTCTGGCCTTTGGAAGACTACGGGATGCCACAAGGGATTTATACAGATAGCTATGTCTTTTTCCCAAATAGGTTACTTACTGCAATGGATACTACCCTCTCTTTAGAAAAGGTACCCAGTGCTTTTTCACTCTTCGAGCACTACGCAGACAGTCCAGGACAAAGCAATGAGCAATCTGTAAAACATGTGGCTGGTAAGAGTCTCTGAATATTGTCCTTACAAAAGCTACCATTTTGGCAAAGCTTTGAAAATTTTAGGAAGCTAAAACTAGAATCTATTTGAGAAGCATAAACCATGTCATTAGCAATCAGAGTTGAGTGTAAAATGAAGTCTAATTGTGCATGAGTGTTCAGCTTATAGTAGGACACTAAGATGAGCAACAGAAGGAAAAGTGCTAAAGTAGGGGATTCTTGCATCATTTAAGATATCTGTCTCTCAGAGTAGCAGAAGGTCTCCACCAGTAAACCTCCCAGAGATAAAGAAGTTGCTGTTCACTTGCAGGCAGAAATGGAAGAGGCACTCAAAGGATCTCCTGAGCGCTCTTCCTCTGAGCGGGGCAGCCCCAGCGTCACTGGTGTGAGGAGGAGAACATAGGGCTCGCTGACAGCTGAGATCCATTGGTCAGTGCCAAGTGAATAAAGGCACCTAAAACCTTCACAGGATGTGAAGGAAAAGTGATTAGCTGTAGCTGGAAACATCCTTTGCTTCAGAGGGCGGTAGTGAAAATTGCACGTGATAAATGGATTTATTAATTTCTATCTGATATTTCATGTCATGTAAGAAACCTGCCTGCTCAGGCTTTCTGTTCTGCTTGGACATACACTTATAGAAATTATCTGGATCTGGACAGCAGCCAATGAAGAGTTTGTCAGTACCAGATTGTGGACAAGCTTTCTTTAACTTTGTTTTCTGGCTCACACACCTGCAAAACCCCTTATTATTACTCTTCGCACCCTTTGCCAAGTTCAGCTCCAGCTGTGCCTTTGCCTTGCTGACCACGTCCCTATACAATCAGGCAGTGCCCCTATATTCTTTCCAGGTTACCTATCCCTGCTTCCTAGAAGAAGACCTAGAGGAAATAGACCTAGAAAACTAAAGGAATTGCACCTAGAGGAATTTAATAACTCTGAGACCTTAACTTCCTTGTCAAATTTCTATGGACCTGTCTGCGGCATTCAAAGCTTCTCAGGTGAAGCTGGACAAGCATTTGTGCATGCAGTGTTATCTCAGCATCATCTTTTTAGGAAGCCAGATAAAAAGACCTTTATTGTAACTCACACTAAGTCAGAGTTAGTTTAGTAGTTCCTCTCTTTTGCAGCTCCAGTTAACTTAGTGGTGCAAATATGCTATGTATCTTGGCTTAGTTCCTCTCTTTTGCAGTTGCAAGGCTGCAAACATTTGTTCCATCTGGACTACTACCTGCTGGCAAGGTCATCCACAGAGACAGACCTACTTTGTCATACTGTTATTTCCTTTTCCCACAAGTTGGTCCAACATGTTTTCCCCTAAAGTGTTGATATCTGTTTTCCGGTTTAGTTGCATTAGCTACTGTGTTTGCTGAACACCAAATGACTTCAGAAGAGCTTGCTTTGACCAATTTAAATGAATGACCAGTAACAAGTGACCTTCAAATCTCCTCATCCTTTATACTTTCTTTTCTTTCTCTTTCTAACATATCTGATTTTCATTCTTAACTTCCATTACCAACTATTGCTATTGTGATTTTTACTTTGGTGAGCTATAGACAAAATACGTCTTTTTTTTCCAAGATTGCACCATTCCTGAAAGAAAACAGAGGTAAATCCGTACACACAAGTCACAAAACTTTATGTGGAATTGAACATCTTGAGTACATAATTTATCATATACTGGAGGCAAATGTTAGAACCTCAGAATTTTTTTTTTACTGAAGCCTTTTGAGGAAATATATGTGAGTTTGACATATTTCTCCAGTCCACACACTTTTCCTTCAGAGAGTATAATCTTTTACTGATAAATTTCATAGAACTTCATGCTACTACTTCAGAAACATCTTTCCTTCAAAACTGCCTCCATTTCCATATTTTCTATAACCACTAATGAAATTCTCAAATTCTTCTTCCTTTCATGTAAGCCACCCCTATTAACAAATAAGCACAAAAACCTCTTTCAATATACCATTGAGCATATTGGAACTGAGACTTTGTCCCAAGGAGAGTGGGAATAATTTAAAAAGTAAAAAAAAATTTCCAAAGTTTGCTGTGAGTCCTGCCTTTTTATATCAGAAGGCAAAGACCTTTGATGATTGTAACAATCACCCATTAGAGTCAGAGAGGAATGTAACTGCACTCCTTCTTCAAGTTCACAAAGCTAAGGAAATGTTATATCTCATTACATTTGAAAGCAGTAAATATCCATAAAACATTTGGGATTATTATTTTTTTCTCCTGGGGGCTATGGTAGCATGAAGAAAAAAAATTCCTTACACTGCAGCCCTTCAATGAAAACTGAAGTAATGAGAAAATGTCACACCTCTCTGTTGAAAAATATAGTTTAATTAAACTTACAGTGCAACTACCTCATTTCTTTGAGTAAAATTCATTTTAAAAGGGACCAGCACTATGATAGCACATAGATGTTCTGTTTCTGAAGAGAACAGTTCAACTTCTTGCTTTCAAATTATTTCCTTTCAAAAGTTTGTTTCATATTATGCAAAAGGAAATTAGGAATCAGATGTTTCTCAGTATTATAAAGCTGAATTTTGATCTGTAACTTTTTTTTCAGAAGTTCCATTCATTAAGATGAATTCTGTTCAGATTCAGAGTAATAATACATCTTGCAGTTTGGGGGTTTCTGTGATCATAAATAGCAGTTTCTAGGGAACTTCACAGGAGAAAAGAAGAAAAAATAAAGCTAGTTTCTCCACTGGATCCACTGAATGGAACTCTTCTAAATGTGATCCATTTTTAAATTGACCGACTGTAGATGTAGTCCAAAGACAAAATGCACATTGTTTTTAGCAGTGAGAAGGATATTTTTTTCAATAGGAAGCAGATGTAATCCTACTCTAGTACTAACTCTGTCTAAATCATAAGGAAACAGCCAGCATCTGCATTTGCCTTGTTCATGCCACAGGGTATCATCTTCATTACCATGAAGATAACTGAAAAAAAAGCAAAAGCTTTCTGCTAAGATTCTAAGAGAATTCATGCAATATGGAAATATACTGGGTGAAGAAATAGAATCATGTATTTTCATTTGCTGCAATCACTTTAACAATGAACGTCTTTTGGGACTTTTTTGCTTCTTTCTTTCCCTTCTCTCTTTGAAGCCATAATTGTAGGGGGGAACAATATATCATCAGGGGTGGAGCTGGGCCAATCAGTATGCAAAGTTTATACAAAATCTGGGGAACCTTGGAGGTCTTTGAAGCACTCTTTGTGAGGGTTGATCTAGCTTGTCTCATGAAGTTTAGGTGCTTTGGCAGAGACTGTGTTCATCTGTGCACCCAGGATTCTCTGTCCACTGGGTCTGTGGGTAAAATAACCATGACAGGTAGGACCACCTATTTGTGCACCTGCAGTAGGAATCCACCTCTGGGCAGCAGTAGATGAAAGGCCATAAGGAGCCTCATAGTCCTCTCTGCGGTTGGAGCCTTCCTTTGCCTAAAGCACGTGCCCATTGCTGCCCATGTGAGTTAATTTGGCACACTGCATAAATCCTTTCCTGGTGTGGCAGATCTTTTCCCCTGCCCAACTTTCTAGAACCAGCTACATGCGTCTGCCTCTGGAGAAGGCTTTCTTCTCCCTCTTCCTATCAGTGACCTATGCTGTGCTGTTTGCTGCAAAGAAGTGCTTTCAGTCTCTGCTTTCAAGGGAATCCTCTTCATAGAGTGTCCCTCCCTCTGGTGCCTGTGCTGCAAGGCAAGGTCAGGTAATGGAGAAGTCAGTCACCCAAAGGAGGCTACAGGGTTTTCTGGCCTTTCCGAGGAGGTGGCTTGAAGTTATCAGGTGTCCCTTAGGGTTTCATTAGCACATGTACCTCAAAGTGGAGCGCAGATCTGGAGACCTCTCCCTGTGACAGAAAGGAGCAGGTTTCTTGGGGAAAGGAGAGGGATCACTGGAGCTATGTGACAGCTCTGCCTGTCCAGGATTGCCACAGCCCTAACACTCCCTGCTGTAGGTCAGAAATGAACAGCTGTGCCATGACTCATCTACGTGATAGTCCTGCCCCATGGGGAAGGATCCCAAGAGGCGGGCAGGGTGTAGGCACAATGCCTTGTGCTGGGTTCAGGTGGTCCCAGGGCTAGGATTAGATCTTGTTTAGTCCAGACTGTGGGGGAAATGGATGGATTCCAACAACAAGCAAGTAATTTTTCTGGTCTTTAACTGTACCAGTTTTCTGTATTTCATGTAATTGCTCTACTTCTTCTGTGGAAATAAGCAACCTTAGTGAAAATAAGCAACCAGGTTGCCTCACAAACTGGTGAGTAATTTGACTGAAAATACAGGAATGTGAATAACAATGAGGAACTTTCTTCCCAGTCCCACAGACGCCTACTGTCATACCTCAGGAACCAAACTCGGCCACCAGCACCTCCATTGCCATCTACTGGACCGTGAATGATGGAGATGCCATTGACTGCTTCCAGGTCTACTGTATGGAGGAGCTGCAGGCCAGCAAAGATGCAGGGGGTGCGTAAGGTCTTACCTTCATTACAGCAGGAGTCCCTCTTGCTCTGGTCTGAGGTCTGCAGAGGGAAGACCACACTGCAAGGAAGGGCTTAGGATGCCGAAAGAAGAGGGACTGTGAAGACATCACGCGTAGGACTAAGGGTAGTGGTGGTGGAGAGCATGAAGTAGATGCTGTTCCTTCTACTCCCCAAAATGCAAGACAAATCAAGATCTTTGAAGCGTGGGGCAGTTGTTTGTAGAGAAGCAGCAAAATCCCTGTCGAAGCATCCTTTTATGAAGTGTCCTGACCTTCAGACCACAGAAATGTGTCCATGCCACTCCATGGGTACTCATGGGGATTACAGATAGAGTTTCCAGAAGCATGGGTTTCATTAGATTTTTAGGCCCCTGAATACACTTGGAAAATATGTCCTAATAAGAAGAAATGGCAGGAACAAATAATGAGATTTTCCACAGTATTTCCATATGTAGAAAAGTGGTGGGGTTTTTTTTCAAAATGAAATTAAAATACTTCATCTTTTAAATATGAAATGGAGAAAAGAGGATTGAATTGCTTGTTCATTAAAAAGCTCAGGCTGATCATAAAATCGCTTTAAACAACTGGGCTCTGCAGAAGTCCCTGTGTGTATGTGTGTGCATGCTCAAGTATGTAGGGGATTTTTATACTAGATAAATTATAACTAAGTGTTGTGGACTGGTGAAATCAGGGATGATAACTGCTGATTTTACGTCCAAAATTTGCAGTCTAGTCCTTATTAGGAATGAGGGCCATAATCTCCTCTTGCCATCAATGAAGTATGAGTGTACTCAACTCCAGGGGACATCAGAAACTTTCTGTCCAAACTGAGTTGGAGTAAAAGATGTTGTGCTTTCTGGATTTTTTTCAATTGACAGGATTTTATGTATTAATTTGAGAGCTGTGATCATAGGCCCTACCAGTGAAACATGTGAGTGTGACATCCTGTGCATGTATGTGTTCCTCCTAGCTTTGGTGGAAGAATACAGAGTGACAGTGAAGGAGAGCCATTGTATTTTGGAGGACCTGGAGCCAGATCACTGCTACAGTGTGTGGGTCATGGCTGTCAATGGCACAGGCTGTAGCTTACCCAGTGAAAAAGCCATTTTTAAGACAGGTATGTACATATTTTGGCATTTTATTATTATTTTGGCATTTGATTATTATAGGCTTCAGGTCCTTAGAAACATTCTAGTCCGTAGCATTACTGAAACAGAAGAAAATGCTTCATTTAGTCTGTCTGACAGATAGCAGGTAACTCACGGCTATTTCCCTTTTTACTGAGATAGCAGAATAATTTTTCCTTGGAGGAAACTTAAAGATATTCAGATTCAAAGATGCTTCCAGTCTCGGGCCTCATGACTGGGGCACTGGGGCAGCACATGATTAATTTCTCTTCTAGGCACACTGCAATGCTCCAGGGAAGCTCTGGAAAAGCCACCCAGCTGTTTCTTGCTGCTGTTGCTTCTTCTGTGGAAAATGGAGGTGACAGCTGCATTTTTTTGCCTCTCTGCCATCCTCCCAAATACATCTACATTGCACTGATTTAAATTATTTTCTTCTCAAGCAAAGGCTTGCTTAACTGAGGTTACATGCTGTGTCTAGCTCAGTGGGGCACAAATTTCACATGTTGCTGAGAAGCTCTGCTGCTTTTTAAGTGGTATAAATTAAGAAGAGTAATTAGATGAGTATTGTTTATGAGCTTCATTTGACTGATTAATTTTTCTAATCCTTAATTTCTTTAATAATTTGTATTGACAACACTATCACTTCTTGAATTATGAACAAGGTGAAGTATTTTGTGTCTAAGGCCCTCTTGCCAGATAATTTTTTTTAGTGCTACGGGATAAAAGCAATCATTGTGTTCTTACAATCACAAAATAGAGACAAGGGTATTTGACAGTTCCATAATGAAATAAATCTGTACAACACTGATGTATTACTGAAAACACTTGGCAGCAATCACAGCTTCAAGCCTTTTGCTTAAACCACCAGACTTCAAATTTGTGGATAGTTCTCCTTGATATTAAATTTGCACTTGTATTTTTATCAAAGATTATTTTCTAGAGACTACAACGTAGAAATTCAAATTTTATAACCTTAATAATGTAATTGTGAGTATGGTGCAGAATTCCTTCCAAATGGTCAAATGATAATGAGTTCTTACTAGGAAGTAATCTATTAAAAGGGGACTCTCACCTCTCCAAAGCAGTTATTTTTAAGAACTGTCTTTTTCTTTTGGCATCAGACTCACCATTCTTTTTCCCAAACTGAATCCTTCTGAAAAAGTTAACTTCTTCAAGTCTTTGATTACCTCCTTTGGCTTATTTCTTTAAGAAAACAAATAAACTAGATCAAACAGGGCTCATTAAAGACCCTTCCTCAAGCTGAGGTGAACACCCTCTAGAGTGCACTGAGCCCCAGACGGACTTGTGGGGACAGTGATGCAAAACACCTTAACACCAAAGCAGGAAAGAGGAGCACTGGTAATAGAAAAGAGTTATTCAGTGTGAGCCTGGCTATTTTGTTATAAAGCTACCTCCTTCAAGTAGCACAATGAACTCAGAAACAAGAATTTAAGGTTTAGTTTTAGTAATTCAGATTAAAAGTTGCCACGTACAATAACATAATTTGCTGGTGTATGCAGTTATAGGAACATGCGTATTAATAGTGGATCAAAGCTGTGCCTGTTCCAGGTGTTGGGAAGCCCCACGAGGCTCCTCTGTTGGGATTGCACTTGTAGAGGTGGTAGTGGGCCTGGCGAGTTGTGCAGAACTCAGGTTGGTGCTGCTTCGGAGCCCCCTCTGCACCTCCCATCTCCTGCTCCTCCATCTCCCAGACTCACAGCTTGTCTTCCCCTCCCCTGGGGAACACGCTGTTTCCAAGCAGTTTTTTCTCTGTGGGAATGATGCTGAAAGCAGCCAGTATCCCTCTAGCTCCCCACCTCCTTGTTCATCAAAACGTGATCTCTGGATGAAGGCTCCTTGCAATACTAAAGACTAAATAGTGGATGTACCTTCTTCTGTTGCTCTCAATCTATATGATTCTCACCTTGTGTCTGAGGGGCAGAATAAGAACTTACCCTTTCGGGCTCCTAGCCTCGTATAGGATCACTTATATGAGTGCTAGGAAATGAGAAATGTATTCTAACTGCAGTTAATTTGTTTAAGAAAATCTCAGAAGCACAGTAACAACATTACTTTTGGTATGCTCGCTCCATCTACTCTTTAGACAGATAATCTCAAATAAGAAAAAATAAAAGCCTGATGTCTACTGACATACTGTTTGCACATATTTCACATACATTCATATGTGTCAGTCACTGAATGCGGGTATCAGAAGATTCGGCTATTAATTTTTCATTCTTCAGGAACAGATGCATTTAAAAACAGACAATAATCAAATATGTCAGAAGATAATTAAAGGATTATTGCTAAGGGAGCTACACAGATATATTACCAAATGACAATCTAACCCACCGATCCGTTGTTCTGCTGAATACCTAGATTAGCTATTCCTGCAGTAAAACATCAAGTAGAGCTTAACCTAAATAACCTCCCGATTTTCACTAAACTAGGAAATCGATATATACTTGTAGGTGTTTTTCTTTCCTTTCCTGCTTCTGACAAATTATTCCTCTTACAAAACAGAATCAATGCTTGTTGCATGTCATAAAGTCATCAAATTTCTACTTATGTCTTTGGCCTCCTATTTGGAACCTGGTCTCCTTAAAAGCAAAATAACTTCCTATACCATTTTTTTTAATTAATAACCTTTCTTGTAAGGATTGGTATTCAGACTGTTTATATTAGTTTCAACCAGGTTGTGAAACTCATTTATGTTGCTGTTCCCTGGAAAGGGAAAGAGTAAGTGAATACAACTAATCCATTTTCAGCCTACAATGTCGGATATGCAATTTCACACAATAGCTTTTGATTACTTGCATTCAGTGCTTTATTTTACATTCTGTTTTCTGTCTTGCAGTTGAGCCTAAAGTTCTTAAACTGAGACTCTAAAAAAGAGAAATTACAGAGCCAAATTTTAGCATTGCAGAAATACAGGACATATATAAGCAGAAAGTCAGCATCTCCCCATTGGTTCTGTGGTAGCATATTTGTTTCTGATGCCATTCATGCAGGGGCTGCTGAGGACAGGATTGAGATGATGCAGGGAGAGTTGTGGGCAGTACTGCCTTGGTGCTCTGCTTCTTGAAGATTGGCAGAGATGACAAAATGTTGCTTGAGGAAAGGCATAAAAATCTACACGGGCATTTTAAGGATGTGCAGAAATGCACATATATTCACAGTGACTTTCCTAGCACATTTGGGTTTTGGGTTTTTTTTCTCCCATAACGTAGCCCTTTGCCGTTGAAACACAAACCAGCAGAAGTTTACAAAGGGATGGGTAAAACTGCTTTTTTGGGCAGATGCATCTTTCTTTCCTTTGCAAGCATCCTTGTCCATTGGCTGATGCCCTCCTTGCAGTACAACTAACATGTCCCTGTGTTCACAGCACCTGCCGCCCCTACAATCAAGGCTGAGGACTGCACAGTGTGTTGGGACACAGCCACTGTCCGCTGGTGTGCCAGCTCAGCATCAACAGAGTCCTTTACCCTGGAGTACTGCCGACACCACTCGCCAGAAGGAGAGGGTCTCAGGTCAGTGTCAGTGCCATGCTCACTGCTTGGCTGGGCAAGGCAGCTGCTAATAAGCATCCCCAGACCACGGGTCATTGTGCAAGAGATTATTCTGCCTTCAACCACACAAGGAAGAAATCTACTTCTGCATGCTGAGGAGTTTACAGCACAGATGCTAACCTACAAGATGAGGCTGAGATGTAAAAATAATTTATTTTTATTCTGCTTAAACGAGCATTGCTTTTAATTTGGGGCCAAAACTCTGGAGATCTGCTATCTGCAATTACCCAGAAGTTGCAGGGTTGGGCTGGTTGGGGAAGCAGTTACTGTGCCACAGCTGCAGGCAGGGTAGGGAAGGGAAGGTCAGCTGAGCTCCACAGGAAAAAACAAGATGAAGGAGCCTCGCCCAGTTTCCTCTTTTCTCTAAACGGACCTGTCGAAGAGCCTCAGCCCAGATGATTGTCATCTTCATCTCCTTGGGAGCCTACTTAGGATCTTCACCTAGGGGCTAGTTCACGTGGTCCTCATGGAGATGTGGCAGAGAGGAAAGAGCTCCATCCCCTACAGTCAAAATTAGTAAAGTGGACTAAAGGGCTCACATGTTTCTGTAGACAAGGACAACAGTTAAATTTTTCATGCCTTGCTCCTTACACAAGAAGGCTAAAAATTGAAATAGAAAACTTCACAGGATTGAGAGACCTTTTTATCATGCACTATAAGTGTGCTGCATTAATGCAGTCAAGGAGAGATCTTGCTCAGCCCTCCTGATTCTTGAAAAGCAGCCACAGCCTGCTGTGTTTCATATGTATTTCATAAGGCCACCAGGACCCTGTTCACCTGTCAAAGTCGCTGTTGTTCAGAGGGATAACATAGCTGTTCCTAAAAACCTGTGATGTGTGTTTGCCCTTGAGTTTCTTCACTACTGAGTGGAATCGAGTCTATATCTCAAAACTGGACTGTAAATTGCGCCAGTTTCTGTAATCCATGAGTGAGGTATCAGTAATACCAAGCAGTTTGGTTGAGTGCTTTTAATTGTAGCAAAAAGCTGCCAGAAATGGCCCATTACCTTTCTCAAGTGACCTTGTGCAAAATCTGATGTGTTTATAATTCTGCTGAGTCACGTTTGACTTTTTGGCCTCCCTGTAGGCAGAAGGTGACCTTTTACTGTGACAAGTGTGAAAAACTCCCACGGGACAAAATCACAGATTTTCTCAGAATTTCTGTGGTTTAAATTTCTGTATTTATAGAATAGCTCTGACCTCCTTTTACAGTGTCAAAGACCATATTTTACCATTAATTTTCCCTCAAGGCAATGTCTCTCTTTCCTTTCCCGAAAGCAACCCCCTGAGATTAACCTGGAAAGCTACGGTAATGGCATATCCAATGATGGAGAGTTTTTTTATTTTATGTTTTCTATGTAATTTTTTGCATAAAGCCAAAGATAAAAAAGACCTGTTGGTAGATGACACATACTGCTTGTATTGCTCCCATTTAAGAACCTCTAGATGCAAGTTACAACTAATAAACAATTTCTTATTTAGCAAGAATTCCTGTGTCAAGTACCTATACCAGGCAGAATAAAACTGTGTCTTCATGCACACCTAGCACGTGGGCCTGGAAATGCTGTAGTTTTATCTGGTTGCTTTCCTCAAAAGTTTGTCCTTTACACATTTCCTGAGTAATATTAATCTTGGGGACCAGACAAATGTGGAGCACTTTGACAGACAGCTTGTACCTCTCATGCTTGCGGCAGTCTTGTAGCTGAGTTATTTCCCAGTTGCTAGGTGTGAGTTCACACACATTTCTCAGCAACCCTGGAAAGTTCATACAGCTGCTGCTGGGGGCAGATCATGAAAGCAGAGGCTGGGGAAGTATGCCCAAGAGAAATGCTGGAGAAGGCACTATGGTCCCATCCCACAAGCCTGCTTTCACAGATGTTATTCTGGGAACCTAAGGCAAGAGATACTGCCAAGGGAGCAGGCAGGGAGAAATGACCACTCTGGAAGCCAGAGACTAGTGTGGAGTCCCTAGTCTGGGCCAGCCCCTTGTAGCCTGTGGCATGTCACAGAATCACAGGGTGGTTGAAGTTGGAAGGGATCTTTGGAGGTCGTCTGGTTGTCCAACACTGCTGTTCAAGCAGGGCCACCTAGAGCCAGTTACCTAAGCAACTCTTGAATATCTCTCGGGAGGTCTTTGGAGCAGTCCTGAAGCACTCTCAGCTCTCCAAGGACAGAATTTGAAGCATATATGGAAATAACTGCTCATTAATCGTTTCCTTCTAAATATGATTTTAAAAAAAATCTGTTTTCCCACCTGGGTTGTCTCTCAGCTTGCCACCTGAGGTACATGTTTTCATATAAAACCATCTTAAATCTTCTGCAGCAATAAGTCCCTGACCCACTGCTGTGGTTTTTAAAGCTCCTTACATTGTTGATTCTTTTTCCAGGATCTTTGTGAGGCTTTAAAATGTTTCTTTCAGTTTCCAAATATCTGATATTTTCTTGGTGTTCAGCCTGTTTGTGTTGAGAAGTCAATTGAGCTGTGGGTGGAAAATGGAAAACTGTGAGAGATGTAGTCCATGGATTAAGTGTGTGGGCTGTTCAGATGGAAGCCTTGTATCACATCATGAGAAATCTGTAAGACTCAGGGAGGCAGAAATTAGTATAGTATGCAGTGAGCTCATAAAAGTGGAAGTGACTGAGTGCCATCCTCTCCACCATTGCGAGATCAACACTTCTAGTGACCGAAATTTTCCATCTACTTATTAAGCAAGTCAAACATTGGAAAGAGGAGAGGAAGCTTCTCTCCTGTTGTGTTACCTACATGATTGTTCTTCTGGTTTAGCAAATAAAGTATGGAAAATAGCAACTCCTCCTGCCCTCTGACTGTTCTGGGCTGGCCATCTCAGATAGTAGTGAGGACCATTGCAGGTGGTGCTTTGGTGATCTAATCCCAGAACAGCCAGAGCTGGGACAGAGAAGAAACAAACTCTGTGGCTTAGATGGGAATAAACTCAGAGCTATTTGTTCTTTATTTTTAGCTTTGAGTGATTTTTTCGTCTCATAGTGCATACCTTCTCTGTGCTTCTACACATATCTTGTGAAGTTCACCTACTTTCAGATCTAATTCCACATCAGTGGTACCAGCACAGGTGTGGAGGTACTGTTCTAGTGGAGAAAGAAATGACAATGACGAGACAGAGGGCATTCTGAGGCATATAATTTGTAATGTTAAAAAAAAAATCCTCTAGATGTTGTTTCCTTGAAATAAATGAGGATGCTGATGAGAGAAACGTCAGATTTCTCTAAAACCAGAGAAGTCACAAATTCAACAGAGAACGGCAACTATAATATTCTTTGGCAATTTAAATGTGAAGAAGCATGTAACTCCTTCTTGTCCTTCTTTGAGTAGCACCTACATGAAATTTAGAGACTGGATTTTGAAACTTTAAAATTTCTCTTACAAAGACAGGGAGGTGATTCTTAAAATATTTAACTTCAAATGTTTCTTGAATTTTTATGCACTGAATTTTCATAGAATCATAGAGTCATTAGGTTGGAAAAGACCTTAGAGACCATCAACTTCAACCGTACCTGTCTACTACTAAATCATGTGCCTGAGCACCTCATCTACCTGCCTTTTAAATGCCTCCAGGGGTGGTGACTCAACTACCTCCCTGGGCAGCCTGTTCCAATGCTTGATTACCTTTCCTGCGAAGAAATGTTCCCTAATGTCCAATCTAAACTTCCCCTGATGCAGGCTGAAGTAATTTTTGTATCATAATACCCAGACATTGTGGAGACAGTGCAAATATAATAATATTTAGGCACAGGTCAGGATGCCTCATGCTTTGATAATAACATTATGTTTCAAATCATCTATAAAGTGGGAAATTGTACTTAATATAAGAAACAGCTGACATGAAAATTGTTGTAGGTGGATTTCTTTTTCTTTCGCATCCAGTACTTAAGCTGAGCTCGAGGAAGACCTTGTTACAAGAACGCAGATATGAAATAAACTTCCCCCATCACAGTCAATAAGCATTTTCCCTTCCTTTATCCCTCCCTACATGTGACTTGCAGGCTGCAAGGTAAGCAGTCATCATACCTTCTCTTCATAAATGCTTTTTTTGTCACTGATTGCAGGGTCAACCTGAACCATGACAAGCTAGACTGATTTCTGGGGAGCCGTCAGTATTCACTTTCCTCTTTCATCTGATTCTCTGAACAGAAGGAGAGACATACATAACAAGATGTATTTCTTATTTGCACGCTGCCTCTTGTGAGCTCGGACCTGGTTCAGAGTGTTGCAAATGAGATTCATTGTTGTTGGCATATCCTATTTCATTAGTTGGCACCAGCAGAACTGTTCTTTAAGCCTCAGTTATAGCTAAAATTGATGGGCTTTTATTCTTCGATGGGTTAAAGCTGGCTAAAACAGATTACCAAGCAGACAATGCTATTCAAAAATCTAATCACCGTTTTACTGACCAGATCTGCTTAAAGTCCAGACTTTTCTGTCTCATTATTACAACATGCTATCAGTCTCAGGCTTAAACATGCAACCAAATTCTGGTTTAGAGAATTTCAAGTTTGAAAGAGACTCAAGTCTGAACTTCAGTGCTTGACCCTATTCTGCAATCAGCTGGACTGAAAATCTCCTCTGAATACCCAGGGTCTGAGATCCAGACTCCAAAATATTAATACCCCAAGTCTGCTCATTACCAGAATGTTCCTGTCTACTTGGATTTAGAAAAGATTTTGTGTTTTATTAATGAATCATCAGTTAAATGGCACATAGTGAAAAAGAAGATCTCCTAGTTTCTTTGGAAGGATTCTTACCTATATGGCATTTTCCAGAAGACGGAAGTAACCATACTAAGGGGGCACCACTGTGCTTAAAACATGTTGATCTACATGTTGCCACAAACAGCTTACGACAAATAGCTTAGTGTATCTTCCCTTCATCTCAGCTGTAAATACTTGCTCAAAAGTTCTGTGCTTCAGATGCATGTCAAAGATGTCAGGATAGTGCTTTTAAGGAACAGATTGAGTGAGACTTATCTAGGAAGCATAGGCAAATTTCTCCAAAGCTTAGGTGCCCACTTTCTCTCTGCCTCTGCTTCCATCCCAGTTTTTTTTTCTCTCACTTCTTCTGGGTTTGTCTCCTTGCTCAGTTCCCACCTTGTTGGGTTTTTTTTGGTTTTTTTTTTTTTTTTGGTTTTTTTAAATCTGATTAATCTTTCCTTTTTCTCTTGTCCCCTATACTCAGACAACACTTTTTTCTCTTTCAAGCCTAAAGAGCTCAGGTTCTTGTCACAGAATTCATCAGGTTGCATCTCTTCCCTGAACCTTTCAGAAAGAGCTCACCAGCTTGCCAAACTTCCACTGCTCTGCCGAAGTTTTCTCGTGGTTGAGGCTTTGGTTAGTCAAGGGGGTGAAGCAAACTGTACAATTGCTAACATGTTTGGGCAAACTGCTACTGCTACTTCATCAGTTCCAGTATGAATGTAACATACCCCAAAGGGCGACAGAGTCCTTCATTGATCACACAAGAGCCCCAAATGCTCTGAAATTCTTTTAGATTGAGAAAACAGATAACAGGAGCACCTAGTGCTTTTTCTTAATGCTTTCAATCACTTTTATTGACAGCTGTCAGTACAAAATACCCGTTACAGACTAATAAGGATGATGCACAAATACTCCCCTAGGATGCGGCCCCCCTAGACACAGAACTCTATGTGATGTTAGCAGGAATTTTGTGTGTACAGGGCTGTGGGATTTTATCTTAACGGAATGAATGCGGCAGGCAAACACGTGAAAAATCCTGATGGATGAGCATTGATTATTCTTCAGATTGTACTGCTCTCTGGTGGGCTATTTGTGGAAAAACAGTCACTACAAATGTATAGCAACAATCTGATCTCACTGCTGACTTACTTGCCTGCCTTACTTCCTCTGGGGTCACAGTAATTAGTGCTGGAAAACATAATTTGTTTAATCAAGCTTCCCATGGAGATAGTACCTGCAGGAAAGAGACCATCGTAGGCTCCACTCTCGAAACTGAGGTGGAAGGGAAAGTGCCTTGCAATCTCCAAAGGTATGTCTGCTGTTCCTGAATTTAAATACTTGACTTGAAGATTCCTATAAGCATTTCTGGGAGGATATTATCTACTCTGTGCAGATAAATATTTACCTACAGGTATACAATAGAGTGTGTATATACTGTCTGAGTTTGCCCTTATCATATAAGGCAAAAATGAGGAATATAAGGACCCAGTGCACGACAATTTATTAAGCCAAACTTTCATACTCCTGACAATAGAGAAAATAAAATTGGCATCTTTCTAGGCATCCAAAGTGCTTTTTCTGGCACTTTAAAGCACTTGTTAAATACCTTGAGTGGGTGCTGACTCTCGCTTTCTGGCAGTGTGTCAAGATATCAGCTATTGAGGATGTGGAGGCTGGAGCTTTTGAGGTACCACAAAGGGGAAACTTACTCGAAGCCAGGCACTGTGCAAAGGCAATTCCCTGCAAGATCAGCCTGTTAGAGTGCACATCATGGTGATGGAGGCAGAGCTGAGACTTCATTGATGAAGAATTCGTGAGCAAGGAGCTTGTAATACAAAGTGCATGCTTTATGTGCGGTCTCAGATAAGAGTATCCATTCTTTTGGATCTGGAGCTTGTGTCCAGACAGTACAAACACAACAAGTGCATTAACTGTCATGCAGATGAATTAATTAGAAAGGATTGTTTTTCTTCAGAAGCTTGTTCATTTTGTAAAGCAGACCTTTCACAGGAGGCAGATGAGAATTTGATTCTGTGTTGCTAGCATTTTCTGTGATGATTTACACTGCAGAATGAAAATAAGGAGAGTATTGCACCAAATGACTCCCCTGAGTGAGAGGGTGGTACAGAAGCAAAGGCCCAAAAATTTATCAAAGGAAGAAAGATCTTCCAAGTGAAATGCTGAAGCCCCTACGTAACACAGCTTTTTGTGAAAACAATATTCGGCCTTCTGATTTGGAATTTCTCTGTGGTGCCTGTTGTTTCAGTAGTCAGCAATACTGTTGGGTGGCTTAGCTGTTTGTGTAAAGTAGACTTACCTGGTCTGGATATCTGCATGAATTCTAATGTACAAAAATCTTCAAAATTTGCAGATCTTTAGCTGGTATAAGGAGACCTGAACTAGAAGTATCCCTGGAGCCCAATGTGAACTATTTCTTCTACTTGCGGGCTGTCAACTCATTTGGGACAAGTGAACAAAGTGAAGCAGCTCTCATCTCAACTAAAGGTAGATCCCTGTTTTCTGATGTCAAAACAATGGGATAGAGGTGCAAAGCAGACAAAGACGGCATTTTCCTCTGGAAATCATAACTGAACTTTCCAATCTGGGAGTAAGCAAGTTGTTGAAATAAAAGGGACCAGATTTTACCTGCTTAAAATTAGCACAATCAAGGACTTCACTTGAAGTTTGTATATTTATGTCAGTGTAAAACTGATGTGACTTGAGAAGCAAAAGCAGTGAATTCTGTCAGGGATATGAAACAATTAAGTATTCTTCAGGGATCTCAGTTTCTGGTAAAAGATGCCATGACACCAAAAAAATCCCTCACCATTGAAACATTACGGACTCTGTGTTTCAGGGATGAGGAAACATGCAGAGCAGTTTTAAAATTAATGACTTTAAATTTTCCAGATAAGTAATGTTAAATCATATATGCTTCAAAATTCAGATTTGCTATTTTGAAAAAACAACTAATTGAAAATTATTCAGCTTTCTTAAATACTGAAGACTTCTTTATCACCTAGCTACATTTCTCAATGTTAGACTGCCATCCCAATCAGGCAGAGCTTGTAAGACTCTTTGCATTCACACCCTATTTTATGTCTCCCTGATCTGCCAGCAGACACAACTCTGTCCAGCTACAATGGCAGTAATTGTTGCTTAACAATTTATGATTCTTCTTGTATAACATTGCCAGTCTCTCAGAACTGGTATTTCTTTATCATGAATTGTACCAGGAACTCGATTTCGCCTGCTGAGTGACACAGCCCATCCTGCTTTAAAAATCTCCTCCAATGCAACAGTGATCTGCCTTCCTGAGAAAACCAAATTCACTGGGTGAGTAGCAGCATGATAAGCACAACCACTCTGTGGCCCTCACTTTTGTTTTTGCCAAAGGTAGCTTTCATATTGTCCTGGCTGATCTTGTAGAACTAAATCGTTTGACTCATGCAGCCCCGGACGCTGCGTGATAGACCCCTACCTTTCAAGCACTGCAATATATCAATAAAGCCAGTAGCAGCATCAGTGTAGGTGCTATGATGAGTTGAGTGTCACATTGAGGAACCACCACAAAGTGTAAGGCAGTGGTACCTACTGGGTCTGCTGGGTTTACCTTAGTTCATGGTCACTGTTTAACCTTTCAAAACACTTATGTCTCAAACTCTTTTGTTGCTGCCCCAAAAAGTCCAGATTTGTGGGCTGATTTTTTAATATATTGTGGCTAAATGTAATCCATTTAACATACTTTAGTAGTCTACCAAGGGCATTATTTGTAATGTTTTTCAAAGCACCTGTGGCTTTAGAGGAAGTGGTGCTCCTGGAATATGTTTAGAATGGTTGTACCACGCTAGCTCCATCCATTAAAAATGTTTTTCTCTTTATTGACATACTGATATCAGTCCCATCAGAAGCACAGGTCCATTTGATTAATTTCTGCCATACTGATATGGCTTCTTCAGGAGTAATGAGGTATTGCTGGTTTAAGCACTTTAATGGTGAATTAAGCACTGTTGCAGCTGAATGTACGCAAGGTATTTGTCAGTATGTCTACTTAAATAAGCTATACTTTCTAGTTTGAACAAGATTTCTAAATTTGAGGTCTGTTTTTTGCCTACAAGGTCACTTTTTCCTGCTTTTGCTAGCTTAATACAATTTTGGGTAAAGTTGCATGGTTTTAACTCCTTAAGGTGGGTCTATCTCAGTGCAAAGATGAAATAACTCTCAATGACAATATTCAAATCTTATATAAAACCCTGCAGCCAGAAGAATAGCGTGCTATCCATTAGTAATTATAGATGTTGCTGCATGACACGACTGTAAGAAATATCACAATATGGTTGATCTAGCACCACATTCACTTTACTATATGCCTCTTCCATGAACAGGTCTCCTTCGGTCCTGGGTGAACTGCTGCCTGCTCGGGGACATCATTACTGGGAAATTGTTGTCTCTGCCTGCAGAAGTTACAGGATTGGAATTTGCTACGAGGCAATATCACAGAGTAGTGTCCTAGGGCTGAGTGATACCTCCTGGTGCATGCGGTGTTGTCCCACACAAACCAGGTGAATATGAGTCAGTCTTGTTGCTTGGGAAGTTGCTTATGCTTCAAGTAAATGAAGCCAGTCAGCTTCAAGAGTCACAAGATTCTTGTGGTTTTCTTTCTGCAAATTTGAGTAATAAGGAAAACACAACTAAAGGAGCTTTAGACCTGATCTTATTTTTAAAAATCTTAAAGATCACCTTAAAAAATATAACTAATGTCAGACCAGTTTATCACCCTTCAACCAGCCAGTGAATAAAACTTTAAAAACTAATTTACCACGGCTTTGTTATTCCCGGCTTATATCCTGAACTGCTTCACAAAATCCCACTATTTATTTCTGTAAATGTAGTCTTTTTAGAATCTGTTTCCATCTGCAGGAGATGTCAAACCTCTATAGGGAATGCCTTCCCCTGCCTTGTCCTTCACAGTGATAGGCACTGACCTGCCCTCGTGGCAGGACTGCAGGGCACTGTCTGCAGCAGGTCAGTGTTTGCAAGGCATAACCCTGTGTAAAGGTGCTCTTGATCCAAACAAGTGTTTTAGTGTGAAATCATATAGATGTATGACTATAACTTGCTAAATGAAACATCTGAGATGTAAAGAATTTTCTCAAAGCAGAGCTCATGCTTAAATCCCCACAAAGACCTACAATAAGAAAGATGTAGATGACTACAGTTACATCAAGTCTGCTTTTATCCTGAGAAACCAAAGATGCCAAGTGAAAGGGGTCATCAGCATGCCAAGCAGGGCTTTGAAGTGATGCAACATTAATTTTCCTTACAAACTGACCAAAATTGTGTTGCCACCTGATATCCTTCTGTATGCAGCCACCTGTTCACAGGTGGGAATTAAGCTGTATGTTATTTCTGGTAGATCACCATGAGGAGACTCACTGTATTCTGGTTTCCCTTTTCCCGCAGCTTCCTTTACCGATTTCTTCACACTGGTGTGATGAGCGATGTCCATGTGACAGAACTCCCAACCAGAATTGGCATCCTGTTGGATTACCGTGGTGGCAGACTGTTGTTCTTCAATGCAGAGAGAGGACTGGTGCTGTTCACCATCAGGCACAAATTCACTGATGCTGCTCACCCAGCCTTTGCCCTGGAGATGGCCGGAGTGCTTACCCTGCACATGGGAATGGAGCTGCCAGAGTTCGTGAAGCACAGCTAATGCCCTGCTTCACACACTCAGGAAAACAATTACAGCAGCAGGAGACAGAGAGGGGAAGAAGGGTGCCAGGGAGGGATGTCTAGTCTTCACTAATGAATGCTACACACACAGCTCTCCCCTACATATCAGTAATTGTAGTCACTGTTCAACCACAGAATCACCCTGAGCCTGGAGAGAAAATCATCTCCTTCAGAGAGCATGCACTTAATGATATGCACAGGAGTACTTTTAAGGGGATAAAATTTTTGTTAGATATGAGCATTAACCGGGAGGGAGTGGAATTGTACTTTCCCTGTGAAAATAATGATAGTGTTAGCCGTCTTTTTAAAGACGAGGATGAGCCTGTGTATGAAATAAATGCATTTCTCACTGCAAAAAGTGTAAGTCATCTTTTCATCATTAGCCAGGACAGTCAAAGCCTAAATCCAAGATGATGTATTTGAAAAATATGCAAGAATTTCAACAACAGCAATGTTCTGCTGGTTAATGTATCTTGTGTTATTTTTTTGCCAACCCTTTAAATACACAAATGAAGAAAACCTGGAAATCTAGAATTCTGCACATTTGCAAAATGAGTGAGTCCCAGACTAGTCTTCATACCAGTCATATAACACTTAAGTAGGCAACACGTAAGTAACCTGCTCACAGCAGGCTAACAGAAAACTACCTGACTGCATCAATGAATATCTATGGCTGTGAATAGCTGCTCACAAAACACATGTATAAGGAACTTTGACAGTAGTGGCAAGAGTATTCCTCTATGTTTTTCACCCTCATTTTGAAGGTGGAAGGAATGTGGCCACCTCGGACCTTGGAGAATATTGAAATTGCCAGTGACCTTCTTGCAAATCATCCTTATTCCTTCACCGCTTTTTACCTTGGCACTTACAGATTTGATAATCCTAATTTCAGGCTTGGGGACATTTTCCTGCATTTGCTTTTCTCTCTCCTGTCATCTACAATAAGCACCATCATCACAGCAGTGAGGTGCTGTTTTTTCAGGGTCATCAAAACAGGCAGGTTAAAAATGGTTGATGTCAGCAAAGAAGTAGGATGCTAATTTCCCCCCTTGGCTTTTTCAAATAATTTTTCAAAATTCTTCACACAGCAGTGGTACAACTGTCTTCTCACTTGCCCCAGGGGCTGAATACACAAATGCTAGTAGTGCCAAACTCCAGTGAATGCTGAGGAAAAATTAATCATTAGGCAGGCAGGCAATGTTTTTCATGCTCTGTCTGCTCTTGGGATTTCTGCCAAAGGTGGCTGTGCTGCCGGACTAATTTCTTAGTTCAGCTGAAGAGCTGTACTCCCTGAAGTAAAACAGATTTCAGGAGTCTAACAGAGAGGGTTTGCCTCTGAAGGAAGGTCTTAAATGAGCTACAGGGAAGCTTCTGCATTTTATGCTCAGAAGAGGTGCCTGCTGCTGCTGTTTTATTTATGATTTAACATCAGCAATACATGCACTTCCTGCTTTAGCCTGCTGGATGATTGGTGTCCCAGAAGAGCCACACTCCACACTGTCATAGCAGGCTCAGGTGAGATGGTTGAGGGAAAACTAATAAGATCCTATGAGCATTTATTTTAAACCAGAGCTCTTTTTGTCATTTCGATTAGAGCACTAGTTCTGAGTTCCTGCCAGGAAAAGAGGGAGATGAAAAAGCAGGGCAGTGCCCTGTTGGGTCAAGTGAGTGTTTTATAGAGGTCTGGATGAAAGTGAGAAAAAGGTCCAGGATTAACTAGGAAAGAAAGACAGGGAGAGTGTTTGGGTTAGTGTTATCATGAAGGTTGAGGGTGAGGAGGCTGAAGGCATGCTGGAAATTCACATAGAGCAGATCGTGATAAACTAAGAGGGAGGTCAGTGGTGTCGAAGGGTGCATATCTCAGGCTCCTGCAGCCAATGAGCTCCCTGGAGGTTTGGCTGTCTCCAGAGCATAATGTGGTGCTTCGAACTAAACCTGAAAAATCCCAGCACTGCGGTGATTTTACCTGCATTCTCTTCACCACGGTTGCTGTCATCCCAAATGCAGGATTGCTTTGTGGATACCAGTGTGTTGTATTGGCAAGGGTAGAGCCAGTGAGAAAGAGAGCAAAATGACATGAAATTATTTAGCTTGCTTTTCAATGAAGTCAAGAAGCAATTGCCTTGTGAAAGGCAACTACGTATTAGTAAATACCAGTTTCAATATGTGAAGCGTAAGCCTTATCTATTGCCACACATTGTTACTCAGGTGCTACTGCAATATTTGAGCTTGTCAAAATGTTTTTATTAGTGGCACCTCATTCTTAAAAATATATGATTCATTTTGAAAAACTTCCTAACTCCATTTTCTTGCTATTTTTTTTATAATATTCAGCTTCTACGTTGGATATTATCAAAAAGTGTATTTACTGTTTATGTGAAAGATGAATAAATTATTTTAAATTGAAACTGTTACTCAAGGAGCCTAAACAGTACTAATTTGAATACCTAAAACTGGTCTGCATTAACACATGTCAGATGAGGAAATGCCTAGAGAAGCATTTCAGAGAGATGTAACAAAGTGCGCAGTACACAAAAAATGATATACAAGTGTTCAGATTCAGTATAGCCAGAAAATTCATATCAGTGAGGAAAGCAGATACTGAAATTCTCAATTAAGCTGCTTGGACTTACAGTACACTGTACAAACTCTCCTGCTCTTGGAAAGCCTAGAGGTACATCAGTTGCAACCTTTTACTTGCCTAATGGGTATGAAGTGTTACCACGCTCAGGAATTCACTTTTTAGAAGGTAAAAGTCTACAGATCATAGAATCATAGGATCATTAGGTTGGAAAAGAGCTTAGAGATCATCAGCTCCAGCCATACCTGTCTGGAATTAAATCATATCCCCAAGCACCTAACCCACTCGCTTTTTAAACACCTCCAGGAATGGTGAGTCAACCACCTCCCTGGACAGCCTCTGCCAGTACCTGATAATACCCTCTGTGAAGAAATTTTTCCTAGTGTCCAATCTAAACTTCCCTTGATGCAGCTTAAGGCCATTCCTTCTTGTCCTCTCACCTATTACTTGGGAGAAGAGACCAACATCCACCTCTCTACAACCTCCTTTTAGGTAGTTGTAGAGATCAATAAGGTCTCCCCTCTGCTTCTTCTTCCCTAGGCTAAACAACTCCAGCTCTCTCAGCCATTCCTCATAAGACTTGTTCTCCAGACCCTTCACCAGCTTCATTGCTCTTCTTTGGACACACTCCAGGTCCTCAATGTCTTTCTTATAGTGAGGGTCCCAAAACTGAGCATGGTATTTGAGGCGTGGGCTCACCAGTGCCAAGTACAGAGGGAGAATAACCTCCCTGGACCTGCTGGTCACACCGTTTCTGATACAAGCCAAGATGCCATTGGCTTTCTTGGCCACTTGGGCACACTGCTGGCGCATGTTCAGTCGCTGTCAACCAACACCCCCAGGTCTTTCTCCTCCAGGCAGCTTTCCAGTCACTCTTCCCCAAGTCTGTTGCGCTGTACAGGGTTTTGTGTCCCAAGTGAAGAACTCTGCACTTGGCTTTGTTAAACCTCATCCCATTGGCCAGCCCATTGATCCGACCTGTTCAGATCCCTATGTGGCCCCTCCTTACCCTCCAGCAAAGCAATGCTTGATTGTACAGTGCAGTCCATGTGGCTTTGCATTCAGATGAAATGAAGTTTTGAGGTTGGTTACATCCATTTTTTTTCTGGCCATCATAGTTAGTATCACATGTTAGGAGAGTAACACAAAAAACCTCCCAGTCACTGTATTTTTCTTGGGCTTCATGAACCTAGCATTTAGAAACATCTCAAAACTAGTATGACTATTTTTTCAAAGAATGCTCATTAGCTTGACTGATAGTCTTTGTCCAAATGCTTACAGGGCTGTGTGGTGTGTGTACGTGGTGTGGTCATCATTGCATGCTTAGAACTATATAGAAATACACTTTAAGAATTACGCAAAGAAGTGTAAAAGGTTTCACCAGTAACTTGGGGTTTATTTTCATCCTAAACGTACAAAACCTGATGCCTAGCACTCTAGGTTTTGCTACTAAATATTTGGACTGATCTGAAACATATTGCATTAGAACATATAAACAACTGGGAGTAGTCTCAAGGTCACTAGCTCTTGTCCTTGTGGGAGACTTCAGTCTTCCAGATATCAGCTGGAAGTACAATATACTAGAAAGGAAGCAGTCTAAGAGGTTCCTGGAGTACGTGGAAAACAACCTCCTCACACAACTGCTGAGTGAATCGACAAGGGAAGGAGCCCTCCTGGACCTGCTGTTTGTGAACAGAGAAAGCCTTGTGGGGGATGTGATGGCTGGAGAGCGCCTGGGGCAAAGTAAGCATGAGATGGTAGAATTTTCGGTTCTAGGTGAGATGAGGAGGGAGTTAGCAGAACAACCAAACTGAACTTCCAGAGGGCAGACTTTGAACTGTTCAGAAGGCTGGTGGATAAAGTCCCATAGGAGATAGTCCTTAAGGGCAAGGGAGCCCAAGAGGGCTGGGTGCTCTTCAAAAAGGAAATCCTAGCAGCTTAGGAGCAAGCCATTCCCGCATGAAGGAAAATGAGCTGGTGGGGAAAAAAACAGCTTGGTTGAACAGTGAGATCTGGGGGGACATCAAAAAGAAGAGGAATGTCTGTGAACACCTGAAGAAGGGACAGGTGTCTTGGGTGGACTACAGGGAGGAAGTGAGATTGTGCAGAGGAAAAATCAGGAGGGCTAAAGCCCAGCTAGAGCTCAGACTGGCCAAGTCTGTGAAAGATAATGAAAAATCTTTCTATGAATACATAAAATACATACCAATAAAAGGAGGACCAGGGAGAATATTCAGTCCCTATTGGATGCAAGTGGAACAACTGTGACAAAGGATGAGGACAAGGCTGAAATAGTTAATGCCTTCTTTGCCTCAGTCTTTAATAGTAAGGGAAGTTGTTCCCTCTGTGTACATACCCAGGAGTTAGAGGAGCAGAACAAAGCTCCCATGATCCAAGAGGAGGTGGTTAGAGACTTGCTTACCCAGCTAGACACCCACAAGTCTATGGGGCCGGATGGGATCCACCCATGAGTACTGAGGGAGCTGGCAGATGTGCTGGCCAAACCCCTTTCCATCATCCTCCAACAGTCCTGGCTGACTGGGAAATTTCCACTGGACTGGAGACTGGGGGTTGTTGTGCCCATCTACAAGAAGGGTCGCAAGAAGGACCCAGGGAACTACAGACATGTCAGTCTGACCTCAGTGCCAGGGAAAGTCATGGAACAGGTGATCTTGAGTGCTATCATACAGCACATGCAAGAGAACTGGGTGATTAGGCCCAGTCAAAACAGGTTCATGGAAGGCAGGTCTTGCTAAACTAACCTGATTGCCTTCTATGACAAAGTGATCTGCCTACTGGACAAGGGAAAGGCTGTGGATGTATCTTCTTGGACCTCAGTAAAGCCTTTGACACGTTTTCTCACAGCATTCTGCTACGAAACTGTCAGCCTCTGGCCTGGACAGGCGACCACTCTCCTGTGTGGAAAACTGGCTGGATGGCCGGGCCCAGAGAGTGGTGGGAAATGGAGTTAAATCCAGCTGGAGGCCAGTGACAAGTGGGGTTCCCCAGGGCTCAATGCTGGGTCCAGCCCTGTTAAATGTCTTTATCAGTGACCTGGATGAAGGCGTCGAGTGTACCCTTAGCAAGTTTGCGGACGACACTAAACTGGGTGGAAGTGTGGATCTGCTGGAGGGTTGGGAGGCTCTGCAAAGGGATCTAAACAGGCTGGACTGCTGGGCTGAGTCCAATGGCATGAGGTTTAACACGGCCAAATGCCGGATCTTGCACTTGGGGCACAACAACCCTAAGCAGAGGTACAGACTAGGAGAAGCCTGGCTGGAAAGCTGCCTGGAGGGGAGGGACCTAGGGGTGCTGGTTGACAGCGACTGAACATGAGCCAGCAGTGTGCCCAGGTGGCCAAGAAGGCCAAAGGCATCTTGGCTTGTATCAGAAACGGTGTGACCAGCAGGTCCAGGGAGGTTATTCTCCCTCTGTACTCGGCACTGGTGAGACCGCACCTCGAGTACTGTGTTCAGTTCTGGGCCCCTCACCACAAGAAGGATGTTGAGGCTCTGGAGTGTGTCCAGAGAAGAGTGATGAAGCTGGTGAGGGGGCTGGAGAAGAAGTCTTACGAGGGGCAGCTGAGGAAACTGGGGTTGTTTAACCTAGAGAAGAGGAGGCTGAGGAGAGATTTTATTGCTCTCTACAACTACTTAAAAGGAGGTTGCAGACAGGAGGGTGCTGGCCTCTTCTCCCAAGTGACAGGTCATAGGACAAGAGGAAATGGCCTCAAGCTCCACCAAGGGAGGTTCGGCCTGGACATCAGGAAAAGGTTTTTCACAGAAAGGGTCACTGGGCACTGGAACAGGCTGCCCAGGGAGGTGATTGTGTTGCTGTCCCTGGAGGTGTTTAAGAGACGAGTGGATGAGGTGCTCACGGGCATGGATTTGTAGTTGATAGGAATGATTGGACTCAATGATCCTGTGGTTCTTATCTAGCCTAGTGATCCTGTGATTCTGTGATTCTGCATTAAAAGGAATAATTTTTTTTTCAGTTCAGCAGGTTTTAGGATAGGTTTGTAAACACTTGCGCATTGAGATGACAATATGGGCCTGACTGTAAGAAGAGAAGCATTAATTTCTACTGTCTAAATAATGCTGAACTGGAATATTGCCAGTGTCAGTAGGATTGATCCAAACACCTCACTTAAGTCTTCCTCCACCAGAGTTAGTTTAATGTTTCCATGCAACGTCAAGAGAAGGAACTTGGCAATGCATCTGCAAACTGCAGCTCATGCATGCTAGCACAGCTGTGCTCTTGCCTTAGCTCTTTTTTAAAAGGGGAAATGGTGCTGAAATTTGACTGAAACTGGTTTGGTGACACTAAATTTTAGAAATAGTACATTAAACACCTCCACTACTCTTGTAGAGCTTAATTACATGTGGTCACTGAGCTTGCTATAAGACATAGAATTCAGTATGGCACAGTAGCAGTAAACTGTTGCTAAACCAACAGTACTGTGATCTTGTCTGTGACAGACATATAAAATATGATTCCTATTAGCACTGCGCGTTTTAAATAGGTATGCAAAGATAGGTTTAAAATAGCATGAAATTCTGATCTTTTTGAATCACTTTTATTATTTCTGAATAATAAATAAGACCTCTGCCAAGTTGAGATTTAAACTGGATTTGAAAAATTATGTTCTGTGATGGAATTGTGATTGCATTTACTGTACTTTTGCTAATGGATATACTAACTCTAAAGAAGCTCATAATGTTCAGACAATTGCACATCCAGAAAAGAATTCAGAGCATCTCTTCCACTTTTAGCCATATGCTGTGGAAGGGAGATTACACTCAAGAAGTACCTTCATTTTTCATGTTAAATTGGTTCAGTTTTCTACCACAGTGGAAAGTAACATTTGCTAACCAGAGATCATTCCACAATGCAGTTCCTACAGGAATATAACCTGAAACAAAATGGAGCGAATGTCCACCCCAGAGTCACAATGATTTTGTCAGGTTAGAAAGCGCACCATCCCAAATGCAGTTCCACTCTGCAAAAATTCTGCACAGAAATTACATCATTCTTTTCAGGACTTGTATTATAGAGACACGACATTATTAAACCCTATTCTCCTCAACCCCAAAGAAACAGTGCTGCAAGCAGAATTGGAAGTCACCTATAGCTTGTCATATACCATTAATGCAGTGGTTAACTGAACTTAAGCCTGCCACACTGTTACCATACTACAGAGGAGTGAGGAATGGAGAGCTGGACCCCAGCCACAACAGGAAGAGAAAAGAACTAGATCCTACTGGGCAGGCAAGAAGCCAGTGTGGTTTTTAATGCTGTGGCTGGCAAAAGGACACTTTTATCTGAGCATCTCTGAATACATCCCAGCCTTTCTTGCATCGCTTGATCAGCCCTGCTCAGAAGGCATGGAGCATATGTTGTCCCACAGCTCTTATTTTCATATTGTCCACAAATACAAATAAAACCTGAATATATTGTAGCAAAGGAGGGAGCTTCACATGCCACTCTAACACATCCATTGGTTTTGGTGTCCTACACTGGCTACCAGTATCTTTCTCTTTATCCTTGAAGGGTTGGGTGGTTTTTTTGTTTGAAGCACATATTAAAAAAATATATATTATAGGGCATTTACACTGCAACTAGCAGTGTAAATAACTATTAAATGGCTGTTACTGTTTCAGAAGTAATCTGAAGCAGTATTTAATATACCATGTCAGTGCTTTCCTCTCAAAGCAAAGAATATTGAGATGGGTAAAGAGTTTTCTGTGGTTCAGTCACAGCAGAAACACACAACACATAATAATAGCCTGCCCAGGTACAGAAAAGGCATTACTCTCTAGAGTATAAAAAGAGATTTTGAAAGTTAAACCAGGGTATTTCTTTGTGGTTAAAAAAACCAACCAAACAAAACAAAACAAAAAACCAAAACCCAACCCAAAACAAAAAATCCTTTTGCATCACTGAGCCCAATCTAAAAATTGGATTGTTTTGCTGAGGGCCATATATTTCTATTATATGCTTCTCCAGCAGAAATGGATACTACATTCAGTGACTGCAAAGCAAGGAGACTCAGCTCTGCTG
Organism: Clamator glandarius; assembly: GCA_033459285.1. Taxonomy (NCBI): domain Eukaryota; kingdom Metazoa; phylum Chordata; class Aves; order Cuculiformes; family Cuculidae; genus Clamator; species Clamator glandarius. The sequence continues at coordinate 675,909 of JAUNZM010001152.1, forward strand.
CATGACATTGTATTTACTTTTGCAGACATTTCATAAGTTCATTAGAGCCTAATTATGTTGGCCTTGCTGAGCACATGTAATTAAAGAGCAATAAATCAGAATACTCTTTAAAGTGTGGGATTCCTGGGACACCTGCCTATCAATGCCATCAGCTTTTCTTCCAGTTATTCTTCCATGTCTTCTACCCTGAAAATCCCCACAGAAGGAACACAGCAGTTTCACTGCATCTGAGCAGTACTTCTGCTGCAAGAAACATTGATGTTGGAAGGGCTTACTTTGGGCCTTAATCATGTGCCTGAGGCACATCTTCTATTTGAGATTATAGGATAAAGGTAAGTAGGTCACACTCAATTTACTGGGGGAGGAAGACCTCTTCCCCAGTCCACCATAAGGAAGCATTTGTTGTTCTGCTACTGACAGGTTGCTTTCCAACTGCTTCATACTGTATTCTTCATTTCTAGGCGGGAAAAAAAAAAGAAACTGCAAGTAGTTATACAGAGCTCTGTCTTTGTTGTCATTTTTACACTGTTGTTTTTCAAACAAGACTAGAGATAATTCAAGATCTTCACTCTAGTGAAACTCTTCCCTTAATTAGTATAGTTTTAACCTTGAGATAAACAGGTTGGCTTTAACTTTCCAAACCTAAAATAGTTGTCAGCTTTTTACAGATAGTTCTCTGTGTTTTTAGGTAGTATACAAGCTCTGCTCAAATACCATCTTGAAACTGCACGGCAGCTCTATTATCTGCAGTATAGTGCTTATGGTGAACATTGAAGTAATGGGTTAAGGGAAAAGACGTTGACTATAACCCTCAAGAGAATGCTAACAAAACAGCAAATCCATGACTGGCACCACCCATGTGTAGACAGCAGGATGTTAGCATAGGGGAAGCAAAACTTGGAGATGTTACAGAGCTGTATCTCAACAAATATGTGAATGCTGACTTTCACTGCACAAAGAAAGGAGCAAACTGGCAAGAGGGATATGCTGGATGTCAGGACCAGGAGCTATTTTTGTCAACCTGTAACAGGCATGTAACAGGACATTTCACTCCACTTTTTAATGTACAGTTAATCACATTGTATATGGACCTGATGGATTGCATACATATGTGTTGGAAAAGCAAACATTATGTCAGACTCATGGCACTGAAGTCAATCCAGAGTGACAGCACCCACACTACAGCTTGACGTAGTCTGGTTCCTTGGATACCCCTCATAGCTGAGAGCTGTGGAACAGCCATCCTCAATTCATTGCCAGCTTCAGCAGAGGCTTTCAGCGTGGTTTGTAGAAAAAGGAGAATAAAACTACTGCAAAGACACTAACAGTGAAAAGAAAGACAGATGCTTCGAACGAGGCCAACTTCCTCAGGACTGGAACCAAGCTGGGCACTGAAAAGCACAGTGATGCTGGAGGGCATTTGCACTTTCTTAGCCCTGCAGAAGTGCAACAGAGGAACAACTTAGGGGAACAACTTAGGGGAACAAAACACCAAGAATGACAGAATAGCAGCTTTCAAATCAGGTGGCAGAAAGAGTACAGAATGTGCTGACATGCCAAGAACTTAGTCTACAGAAAGTAGCTCCTACCTGCAGCTGAAAATGCTAGCAAAGTGTGACATGCACTCAACTTACAGCAATTTCATAGCTATGTGTCTCTTGCTGGAATTTTGAAAGTATGCAATTACTGTTCTGCAAGTCTCACTGAAATATGCACAGTTCAGCTTTGATAAATAGGCATAGTTTTAAGAATTAAATACTGCTTCATGAAGGAATTCTTGACTTGCTGTGTGCAACAAGCCGTCTGTAATCTCATCAATAAGCTTCCCCATTTTCTCCAAGGCAGGGAAGGCGCTTGTACCATGAATACAGGCCAGCTCTAGTATGGCGTCATAGTATCCAGTATATCATCTCTCCTGAATGATGCCTCGACGGCTAGCAAAGACTTTGATTGGCTCAACAGTTTGGTAAGCATGCTAACAATCACTCAATAGCTTGTTCAATCCTGCCTGTCTTTCATGGATTAGCCAGTACATGATTGCTTTTTACTTTTAACATATTTGTATTGCTCTTACAGTGTCCTTGCACCCACCAAAACTAGCATCTACAAGTAAGCAGAGTAAACATGATAGCATCACATTTTTTTCTTTCATTTCTCCTGCAGCCTGTAGTGACAGCACTGATTTCTGCTTTCCCAAATGTCTAATTCAGTGACTGCAGCAGTGTGAGAAGCACTCTCACTTTCTCCTGCTTAGTCTACAGAGTCAAAGTATGCATGTGTGGGAGTACATCTTGCAAGAACGCTTTCACAAGAAGGACTGACAGATTTCTAAAACACTATTTTCCCTGCTCTCACTCCTGGAATGATCCTTGTGGCCCCTGTGATTATTTGGGCAGTTTTATGCCAGAACAACAGTTCTTGTAGCTGAGGTTGAATATTTCATTTTTAGAAAAATAAACTGTGTGCAACTTCCAGGGAGAACAGAAGAATACAAGGTAACATTTTTGAGCCACATAACTCCAAGTTACTCAGTCATTTGAACAAGTTGAGATACAAGGATATCTTTCACTATATATCTGTTTTGGAGAACAGCACCATTTCTTCTTGAATCCCAAAGATCTACCAATGTAGAAGCTCCATCACCTGAATCACAGAACCATGGATTGGTTGAGCTTAGAAAGGACTTCTGGAGGTCATCCTGGCCAACCTCACTTCTCAAGCAGAGCCACCAACAGCTGGTTGCCTAGGACAATGTCCAGGTGACTTTTGAGTATATCCAAGGACAGAGACTCCATCGGTTCTCTGAGCAACCTGTGCCATTTCTCCATCACCCTCAAGGTGAAAAAGTGGTTCCTGATGTTTCCTGCCTCTCAGTCACAGCCACCAGTTTTGGCAGTGGAGAAATTGGGCTGCTGTTGTGGAGAAGTGTCAGAGAAAGGCTCAAAGACCTGCAGCTGGAGCATGATGGGTCATTTTGGTGTGGAGGAGCTGGCAGGAGGCCCCAACAGGGACAGGACTGTCAGCAAAGCCTCTGCCCCTGGCACCTGGCCTTTACAGGTCTTCAGGAAAGATGGCCTAGCAGATGCTCAAGGGGCTTAGACAGTTCTGCTCCAGTGGCTGGAAGCAGGAGTTGGGGGGGGTTGAAAAACATTCCCTGCAATGTTTTGTGCTTTGGGTTTTGAAAGAAACACACTCAGAAGCTTCTGGATCTTTATTGGATTTCCATGAAAACAGCCAGCCATGGCTGCAGCACCAGCAGGTTTTAGTGGAGAGTGGTTCTATCCATCAGCCTGGCCTAGCGCTGCTGTGAGGCAGAGGCATTGGAGCGCTCTGGAGCTGCGTCACCCTGTGCTTCTGGATGCCTTCCTGTACGTTCCCTTCTCCCAGATGGAGGCTCATTTTTGGTTGGCCATGGGTGTAAGTTGTCGAGCTGCTGTGAGGGTATGCTGCATACTCGATCCCTGGCTGGGGTCCTCTGCTGGTGGGCAGACGAGCTGACCACATGCTCCCAGTAGTCATTGTCCATCCTCACCATGTGCAGGACGTAGTCAGAAGGCCACCTGCAGAGTGGGCACACAGCTCCAGAGACAGACCATTACTGGATGCAGCTGAAGCAGAAGGAGTGGAAGCATCCATCAACACAGGCTGCATTGTCAATCTCGCTCAGGCAGATGAAACACAAGTTGTCTGCTGCTGCCTCCCATCACCCTGCCTACTGCAGCTGGCTGATGGTGGCCATCATGGCAGAGCCACTCTGCTCAAGAGCATCTTCACCAGCCAACAGCATGTCCTGCAAAGAGAGCAGGGGGACCTTCAGATCTTTCCTGGAACTAGGAATGGTACTGGCAGAAGTGCTCATCAAGCCACTTCCCATCATTTATCATCAGTCCTGGCTAACTGCAGGAGGCCTAGTTGACTGGAGGTTAGCAAATGAGATGCACATTTACAAGAATAGCCAGAAGGAGAGTCTGGGTCACTCTGGCCTTGGTGCTGGGGAAGGTGAAATAGCAGATCATCTTGAGTGCCATCATGCAGCAGGTACAGAACAAATAGGTGATCAGAGTCAGCCAGCATCAATGTAGGAAAGGCATATGTTGCTTGACTAACCTAATCTGCTTCTATGACAAGGTGACCCATTTAGTGGATGAGGGAAAGAATGTGGATGTCTACCTAGGCTCTAGTAAAGTGTTTGACACTCTTTCCTACAGCATTCTCCTATGGAAGCTGGTTGCTCATGACCTGAACAGGTACACTCTTTGCTGGGTAAAAAATTGTCTGGATGGCCAGGCCCTAAGAGTTGTGGTGAATGGAGTTAAACATAGTTGGTGACCAGTCACAGATGGCAGTGCTCAGGGTTCAGTGTTGGGGCCAGTTCTGTTTAATCTCTTTATCAATGAACTGGAGGGGGGCAGGTTGAGTAAGTTTTCAGATGACTCTAGGTTGTGCAGGAGGGCTGTTATGCTTGAGAGCAGGAAGACTCTACAGAGGAATCTGGACAGGCTGGATCAATGGGTTGGATGGGCTCAGGCCAGTTGTATGGGCTTCAACAAGACTGAGTGTTGGGTCCTGCACTTGGATCACAACAACCCCATGCAATTCTATAGGCCTGGGGAAGAGTGGCTGGAAAGCAGCCCAGAGGAAAAGGACCTGGGATGTTGGTCAACAGCCAGCTGAGCATGAACCAGCAGGTAGCTAAGATGGCAAACAGCATTCTGGCTTGTATCAGAAGTAGTGGGGCCAGCAGAACTAGGGAAGATATTGTCCCCCTTTACTCAGTACTGGTGAGGCCACACCTCAAATACTGTTTTGGGCCCCACACTAAAGAAAGCCTTTTTGGTACTGAGCATGTCCAGAGAAGGGCAACAAAGCTGATGACGGGTCTGGAGGAGAAGGGGTCTCCCCTTGACCTTGACGGGTCAAGGGGAGACCTCCTCTCTGCAACTCTTCTTGACACTCTCTGCAACTGTCTGAGAGGAGGTTGTCACAAGACAAGTGTTGTTTTCTTCTCCCAGGTAACAAGTAATAGGATAAAGGGAAATGGCCTCAAGTTGCATTAGGGGAGATTTGGATTGGAGATCATGAAAAAAATTGTACATCAAAAGGGTTGTCAAGTACTGGACCCGGCTGCCCAGGGAAGTGGTGGAGTCACTATCCTGCAGGTACTTAAAAGATGTGTAGAAGCAGTGCTTAGGGATATGGTTTAGTGGTGGGCTTGGTAGTGTTAGGTTTACAGTTGGACTTGATGATTTGAAGGGTGTTTTCCAACCTAAATAATTCTATGCTTCTATGAAAAGCAAAGAAAGCTTCAGAAATCATTGTGAGAGGAATGGCAGCAGAAGCAGCCCCACCGGACTGCCAGCCTCAAGGTCTGATCCACAACATCACACCTGCCAGTCCCCCTCAGGTCCCTGCCAGGGACAAACAGCATGACTCTAGCTAGCACTGGGTATCTGAAGATGGCAGTCAGGAAAGGTGGAGGAAGTGGCTAGGAGTCTTCAGTGCTGCCCACAGCCATTGCACAGCTGCTGTGCATGATCTGCAGCAGGTCCTTTTCTGTACAGCTTCTTTCCAGTCAGTTAGCCCCCAGCATATACTGGTGCTTTTTCCTCACCAGAAGCAGGACTTTGCAATTCCTCTTCTAGAACTTGACAATGTCTCTTTCACTCCGTTTCTCCAGCCCATCAAGGTCCTTCTGTATGGCAACCCGACCTCTAGTATATCAGCCACTCCTCACAGCTTTGTGTCATCAGCAGGCTTGCTGAAGGTACACACAGCTTCATCTTCCAATTCCTTAACAAAAATGCTGAACAGTGTTGAACCCATTATTGAGGCCTCGGTTACACTGTCAGTTACCAGCTTCCAACAAGACTTCATATTGTTGATCACCATGCTGAATCCACCTGCTCAAGTTCTCAATAAAAGCCTCTTGTCTAACCCCTTTCAAAACACATTTTAAGCTGCTGCAGTAAAATTAGCATTATATAATGGAAACTTTGCATGTAATCACACCTCAGTGGGATGTTTGAGCTTCACCATGACATTCTAGTGAGGCAGATCCCCAAGATTTTGTGGAGGCCTAATGCCCACATAGTTACTGCTTAGCAACGAAGAGCTTCTTCAGGAAATAGCAAATCCTTTGCAGCTTGGGAGCTAGTTGCTGTGACTTCCAACCAGGAAGGAGGAGGAGAGCTGAAACTGTAAAGTGAATGGTTTTCAGCACGTTCATCTCCAAGAGGATACCAATGGCTTTTTTTTCCTCACACCACAATCTCTGTCACTATCTGAACTAAGCACAGCTCAGAGCCAGCAGAGCCTTGCAGACTTCCCCAGAACCCAGGCTGTTCTGAAAGTCCATCTTCCTTCATACACTTCAATAAAGTTTATTCATTTTCTCAGTCCAGGTAGCATTAGCCCAGCCTTGAAAAACAGTGCCCATGCACTTAGTGGAAAGCTGGGGCCAACTGAGACTTAGGGCTTGCTTGGTGTATCTGGGGTCTGTCCATTCACTTGTAAAATTACCACTGGAGACTAGCTTCATGAGATGCAGTATCTACGGATCTTCTTCCAGAGCTCTAGAACTGGCCTTCCAGACAGACAAATGAAGGAAAGGAGCAATTCCTGAGCCAGGCTGGGAGCATGGTTATTTTTAGTGAGTAATAAGCGTGTTCAGATCTGACTCAGTCCATTCAGAGCACGCTCCAGCTATCCCTGTCAAAGAGGTGTTTGTCCTGGGTTATCAATATCATCTGAACTTGGACTCCCACTGATACTTTGCAGCTCTTCTGCTCTTTCTCTTTCCCTCTTATTGCATCTTACCCTGCCATGAAAGAAAGGCACTACATACAAAGAGGATACAATAGGAAAAATATGCTTCTCAGCTGTTTCAACTGTCCTCCATGTTGAAAACTGTCACTAAAATCTCTGATAACATCCTAGTTAACTTACATCACACTTCTCAGTCTTTCTGTCATTTTCATTGTGCTTTAATAGGTGCACTCTGATGGGTGATCTGCATTGTTCTGCCACTTGTTAGGGTCCCTCCTGTAAATATTAAGAAATTGCCTTAGCATTCCTTCTATAAATATTAAGGCTGTCCTAACCAGCATCTTATACAGTCTTTGTGGTAACATTTTAGAGCTATTTTTAGAGCCACCGTCTTGAAGGCTGGTGTGCAGAATTCATCATCACTTTGCTTCAGGAGGTTCTCCTGTCCAATAAGATTTTAAATTCCATAACCTCTCCAACAAGCAATCTGGTACTTGATGTTCCTTGTGGCTCCAGACTTTTTTCTTGTGCCAGATGTAAATATTCCTTGCTATGACATAAGCAGTGACCTTTCTCAGAAGTGATATGAAGAAAGATCTATTTTCTTCCAGTATGCAGATACTTTTTTTTTTTACAGTTTTATGTCTCTGCTCAGTCTTTTCTTTGCTTAAATCCATTTTTTTTTTCTGTTTTCTCAGAATTTCTCTTTTTCACATCTCTGAACAGTGACTTTTCCTTCTCGTCTCCAACTGGCCTGGTCTTTTTTGTGTTTTGGTCTTTTTATTTCTTGACATCTACTACCTGCTATAAGAAATGGAGGCCATCTAGCACTGAGTCAAGCAGAGGTTTTTTTCCTTACATCTTACCTATTTCATGTACTCCCATAAAATATTTGCCTTTTTTCCAATAGCACAATGCTGTTCAGTTTATGATCCTGTGAAACCTACAGAGCCATTCCTAAAATACTGCTGCAAAGCAAACTGGTTTTACCATATGCTTGTGTAACTATATTTCTTTAACCTAAGTTTAGAGTATTTGTTCTTGTTCTTCAGAATTTTCACCCCTTCCTTTTTTCAGGGTCATTTGGGGCTCTGCTTCTGTCTTCTAGCAGCCTTGTGTCACTGTGACTGTCATCAGACTCTTGCATATGCTCCTGTTCCAACAACTAAAATGATTGAAGTTGCTGTGGAATAGCAGTGGACTCACAACCGCTCTCCTGCTCTCCACTTTTTACCTCTTACAGTAATCCTTATTCCGTCTGGGTATTTTGGTGCTAAGAAAGATGTATTTTCCAATAAATAGTTTTCTCAAGAATATCTTTTATTGCCGTTTCTGGTCACCTATTGTCCATAAGGGGGCAATATATGGCAAGAGGAACAGAACTGTTGAACTGCACAGAAAGTGCTGTCAGGACACAAGATTAGGTGTATCTTTGCTTTTCCCACTGGGGTATCTGATTTTCTTCATCTGAGAAGGAATATGAAAGATCCCAACCCTAAAGTGTTATTGTTTTCAAAAGCAGTATTATGTCTGATGGCTGTTAAGAAGCTCATTTAATTTTGCACAAATACGGCCTTTGAATAGGATAGTTGTGCTGTATTAATCTCTTGCATTCTTCTAGGCAGAGAAAAAAAAAAAACTTAGGAAAACAACGCAACATTTTTTTTCTTTCTGGTATGCCATATCAAGAACTAGTACAAAAATATTGGTCAGGTGGAATGATACAATTTTGGAAAAAAAGAAATTAATCAGAGCCTCTTAGTAGTATTGAAAAGGAAATCTAGACCAGCTCACAGGTGGCTCACCCACCTTTATGCTTTCATAGCAGTGTTCTGTATGGAACTTGGAGAGAGAAAGGTGACTTTGCCATTCTTGGACCAGCCTGGTCTTTCACATAAAATAGAGAAAAAAGCCTCACAGCCAGGTGCCATCAATACCCAGTAACTAGGATGAGCCAGAAGATGATGTTCCAGCCATATTTTATTTCCTTTACCTGTGCCGCAGACTTGGAGCAGGACAAAGCAGTGCGCTGCCAGTAATACTATGTATGCAGCAGCCAGGCTGTGTGCCTGTACTAGACAAGGCTTGTCTTTTTTTCGTGGTGCAAAAGCGGTGGTGTGGTCCTTACATCATTCTCTGTCACATGGCAGCAGGGATCATTCTTTGTTCTGAAAAGCATCTTGTATGTGATATGCAAGAAAAGACATTGTGTGATCAATCCAGAAGGAAAAGCATGCAGACTAGACACCAGCAGTCTCATTGTCTTTTGTTAGGCAGACAGAAGGATCTGAGGAATAAGTCAGTAACCAGATCCACTTAGCTGCGGGCAGTGACTGTAACTGGAGGCCAGGAATTGCACCTGTTAGACAAGGCTCTAATAGGTTTTGGTTGGCTCCGCCTGCTGTCATTTGAAAGTCCACTCTGAGCAAATTGTACTATTTACATATTTTGGTGACTTGTTTCTGAATGCATGCCAGGAACAGCAGAAAAAGTACCTTCACTATACTAATGACTAAAGTCGTTAGCTTCTACAGAAGCCAATTTCCCAATATCATTCAAATACCAGGCAGCCTGAGTCAGTCCTGATCATCTCTTTGGGAAAAAACATTAATTCCTTTAGTGAAAAATAGCAGGAGAGTAAAATGACTTCACAATCACTCTGCCAATCCACAGGGCTAGGGATCTTAGTGTGGGCCATGGCATATCTTTTGAGGCCTAGGATAGGTTATCCAGCAGCTGAGTCTTTAATACCCCAATGCTGCAGGTCTCCGTGGTGATGTTCCTTCCCCTCTGCTCTGTCTAAACCTCTTTTTCTTTTCTGTTCCTCTTCTTTCCCAGGCAGCAGCAGCCACTACCAGTGGAGATCTGGTTTGTTTCTCTTATGCCACTTGTTACATGCCTCAGAAAAACCAAGCCGGGCTCTGTGTGGGGTTTTGTGAACTGCCGCCATCACACTGCCTCTGGTATATCTGAAGCAAGCCAAAACAGAATGGTTGCTAAGGGATCACATGCAAAGGTATATTCTTAAACTCTCATGTGTATGCAGTCTCCCTAACTGGCCACACAACTCCTCACTTAAACACACTCCCTGACTTTTAATATAAAATATATCTTCAAATTTAGAATTAGCAAAAAGACTAAGAAAACAGAAGAGGAAGATAAAGTGATTTAAAATTCTAAAATTGCAAAGATTTTTCTCATATGAATTTGATAAGAACAGATGGTCCTCCAAAAAAAAATTCATGCGGAAGAAAGGAACCTAGAATTAGTCTGCACTGTGCTCCCACTGCACTGGAACTACGAGCAGCTGAAAGGCTAATGCAGTTGATTATTCTGTTGAATGGAAATGTCCATCCCCCAGTGGTTCTGTCTGGAGAGAAAACAGCTCTTTCTTCAATTCAATTCTTCATTTTTTTCTGAGTAACCAGTGTGCAATAAAAATCACATTATGTGGCACTGAAACACATTGTCAGTTGGAAACCTTAGCTGTCCTTGTTATAATACATTTTCATTAATAATCTATTGGTACAAAATCTAGACAATTTTTTTTTGTAATTATATTTTGTTCCTTGAGTAATATAGTGAAGAAGAAAAGGCAAATAGTAAGTTTTCTTCTTTTCTTGACCCTAGAATATATTCTATTTCCAGCCCTCCAGACATTTGCTTAGCCAGGTCAGTGTGCTTCTAAACATCTGAATTGTTCTTCTCCAGAAATTGCTCTGTAAAGCCCATATGTTGTTAACTAAAACCTTAGCCTCAGGAATGTAAAACTCATTGAAATAGGTTTGACCTGTAAGAAATTGTTTATTTGCTTCACAAAACTAATATGTCTCTTTCTTCTCCTCTAATGATTCACAAGTGGTAATTTCAGCTCTCTGTAAAACTTTTCTTGAAGTCAGTATGTTACCTGCCTCGGTGGGCATCACAAAATTTGTCAAAACCACAAACCATCTTGTCTTATTTTAATGCTGTATTGACAGCTCTCTTTAGCATCTTTCCAAGTGCCTGAGAATCACTTTTAAAGTGGAAAGCAAGCAAGTGGTTTTCCTGTGGTACATTTTTACTACAAGTAATCGGGTTACTGGTGAATTATGCTGCCTCAGTCTCTTCAATGGCAGAACCAGGACAGTGAAGAGGTCATTCTAGAACTGATGTTCAAAGTCTATTTCAGACGGAACTGGTTAAAAACTTAATATTTACTAGATGCCAAAGGGAGAATATTTTTGAGGCATTTCCTCCTAAATAACAGTTTGGACCCTCCATCTTACAAATGAAAGGGAGCTTCCTCGATGTTTTCTGTTCCAGGCTTGGTGTTATGTTTTGTACTATCCTTTCAATTTGTTTCATTTGACCCTACTCTAACTACAGGCCAGCCAGGGACATGTGTTTGACTAAGGCAGAGCACAAAAAGTGGAGCACAAGAGTCTTGTTGAATTTTCAAGAAGTGCTTTTCATGGATGATCATCCTGTTCTGTAAGCCTGAAAACTCAGTGAAATAAAATGGCTCTGCTTTTTCTAATTGTTTCTGAGCCACTGATCACAGTCATTTTTAGAGGGGAAAAAAACAAGTGCGTTCCAATCTCATTACAAACAAGGGAAGAACTCACAGTTTCAGCTACAGAGGCATTTGTCAAATTTAGGCTGCAGCCATTACAGGAATAGCCATTCAGAAACTGTTTCCCCTCCTCTGCAGAATCAATGTTCTTATCACCTTTATCCCCTTTATACTATTCTAAGACCTTGAGTTTAATAGAGTAGCTCCTGGTTCATCCCCTTGTCAACAGTAGACAGTGTGTTCTTACATGTTCATGCATCCAATGTAGTGAGAACAGGAGGTAGTACAATAATATTAAACTATGAATAAGAATGAGTAAACATCATATTAACAAGAGCCGAAGACAGAAGTTGAGGTATCTGGCTTTATTGAAGAATAGCTTCTGCATGTTCGGCGGTTTTCATCCTTTAGCATCTCCAAGTACATATCTTAAAAGGGACTTTGTGCTAGAAAGTAAGTGTTCAGAAATGGCACTTCAAAACATTATCACAAAAAGTTTCTGCATACTACAAAAGTTCCCATCCTGTATACATATGTTACTGCTTTGTGATACTTCTGCATGAGGAAAGACCATTTTTGTAACTAAAGTTGAATAAAAATAACACTTGAATGTGAAAGATATTTGCTGGTTTTTAGAACACTTTGACTTCTGGAAACAGACCACCTGCTGCGTAGGACCCTTAAAGTCTCCTAGCTAATAATCTTCTCTCCACTTGGGCTAATTTTAGGTATTGCCACTTGAAACTTTTAATGGTTTCAGCCACCTACTGCCTTAACACAACATTTCCAGCCCCTCTCTAGCACTCTGCTTGTTCACATATCTGGGGGTTATAAATAGTTTTATTTGGAAAAAGGTTACTGGAGATGGAGGTGGAGAGACAGGAATCATCTGAGAGTAAATAGATTGTTAATTCCCTTCTGAGCACTGAGTTGCTGATTCACTCCCAATCAGTTCCCACACAGCCTGGGCTGAGTCAGTCCAGAGGGTGTTGAATAGTCAAGAGCAAAGACGATTCAGAGGGTAATGGTTCTGCAAAGACCAAACCAGAAAAGTGATTCAGAAGAGGGAACTAAAAGAAGAAAAACACATGCTGGAGGTGGGCAGGGGGGGATCAAAAGGGAAATTAAAATAGACAAGCAACCCCTATGCTGCCACATCTGTGTAGGAAACTAAGGTGTTCGGTTAGCTTAGAAAAGAAACAGAGGTGAATGAGATGAAAGAAGTGGATGGAAGAGAAGAAAAGATATTAAAACCCCAAAACAGTATTGGAATTAAATCATTACGGGAGAGCCAAAAAGGAAAAGGGGTGTAGGCAGAAAATGCTCTCAATGTAGGGGCATGCTTCCAGGTGTTTCTCAGCCTAGCACTGACTTCCCATCCACGCAAGCATATACATAAAAGTTTGCACCTACAGATGTCATACCATACATACCCATGGGGAAGAAATAGCTGAAGTGGGGCCCTACTCAAGGGGGTCAAGGTCTTTCCATCCTTTACAGAGCAAAGAACATGAGATACAAAAAAAAGAATAATGATTGTATGAGAAATGGGAGAAATGAGCACTCCAGACATAGGTGAACATGTTGGGAAGCACATTCACCCAAATGAAAGCCAGGCTTCTCCTTTGAGTTTGCTGTCCTGTGTCTGGATGTTCAGAATCAACCTGTGGGACATTTCTGCAAGCTTTAGTCGCTCTACCACTTCAAAAAAGTGCCCTAAGCATCCTCAGTCCTCATGCTGCTGTTCTCCTCATTCTCAAGTTCAGTGCCACAGCCACTGGGCATACTTGGGCTCAGGGTAAAGACTTGGCATGCTGAAGAATGTCTTGTCTCACATCTTGTGCAGAAATCTTCCCTCCTTGCACTTTGTTTATACAAAAGGCAAGTAGCTGCTGTGGTGCTGTGCCACCCACAACAGTGAGCTCTCTGCTTGCATTCAGCATTGCTGAATATTCCTTCTGCCACAGTAATATAGGCTCTAATTTCCTTCTTCTCTAAAACGTCTTATTTTAAAATAGTTTGTATATATTTAACCTGTGCTAGTTTAAAGAGGCCATAAAGAAGACTTGTCAACAAGACAGAAGGAGATTGTTAGCAAGATAGTATATTGACTTGTATCTGACAGATTTAATACACAGTAATGGTTAAGATTTAGACACCAATTTGTGATATTGTTCCCAAAGCTTGAGAGCAAGCACTTAGAGATATGTCCCTGGATGCATCACTGCTGTCTGTACAGAGCTATATGGATGATGCAAGGCCCACCTGACCCAAATGCTAAGTTAGAAGTGTGTTTGTCTGGACATATGTGAGGGATGAGTAGAGAGAGGCAGCGGAGAAGATGATTCAGCTTTCAGCCAGGCCATCTTGTCCTCTGCAGATTCTCCCCAGTCCCTTTAGTGTATCAAAAACTAGTTATATTCTCAACCTTATCACCTCAACCAGTTGGTTAAAGATAGGAGGGTATGAGCCCAAGCCTGCATCCCCAATTTAGGCACTAAGATAAGTATTCAAATGAGGCTCTGCAAGTTCCTCCAAGACTACATGGATTACTTCTATGTGAAAACAAGTTACAAGTAACTACGATGTAAATGTTTGCATAAAAATTAATGCCATCTCATTCCTCCAGGAAGCTGAAATTGACTTAACATTGTACCCAAGCCTTCTGTGTACTTCTCTGACACACAAACACTTCAGAAAACTGATTAAAAATAAAATCGACAGTTCTGGTATACTGTTCATAATATCACTCTTTCTCCCAAAGGGTGAGACTTTGTGGTTGTGGTTTATGGTCTGGTGAGCTCTTGAGGCTTGTTTAGAGGAAGTTGTTTTGCTTTGGTTTTGCTGTGTATTCACATCAGAGAGGGTAAATCTTATAAAACACTCTTCACATTTTGAGTAAATACCATTGAGTTTTGAGATGCTCCCTAGATCCTGTGATGGCTGAAGACCAGCTTCCAGGTCTCAGACCAGTTCCTGAGAAAATCATATCTCATAAAATGGAGGTAGTTATTTTATCCCCAAGGCACCAAAGTAGGCCTCTGGAGATTATATTCTGACTGCTGACTGGCAAAGAGTATCATGAGGTGACTACAGTCACAGAATAAAAGACTGTGCTGTAGGACTCCAAAATGGCAATGCCTCTCAACTTTGCAAAGAAGAAATTGATTTGACCCTGTGAAAGAAAAACAAGTGTCTGGAAAAAGTATACACACCAGATAACTCTGATAACTTTGGTCTAGTAATGAGAAAAGAAAGTGACAGGTTTTCCTGTGCCACCAATACACAGTGGCACTGCAGGCATTGCACTTCCCCTCACATAACCCAAGTGGAAGAAGTACAGAATCATCAGAAGCATGGTAAGGGGCCAGACTCTAGGGGTCTGAGGGGCACAAACATCTGCATGCTTCCACCAGTTAGTCTCCATGGAGAGCAGCATTGTGTTTGAGTGCCTTCAGGAGTTTCACAGTTCAGTGAGGGGGTTTTGCTGGTTAAGTGGATATAACACTGTCCACAGATTTACAGGGGCAAGGAAGCTTTCTTTCTCTCCTTCCTCTTCTGAAAAATGTGTGAGACAATGAAGGGTGCTTTCAACAGTAACACAGAGGACATCACTTTTGATGTCAGCCATCCTATGTTTACCTCTTAGTAAGAACATCTGTTAGGTCACAAATTCTCCACTGGCTGGAGCAGTGGAGTTAAATTATCCCACACAAAAAATACCAAAGTGAGGATATACAGCCAACAACACAGACATGGAGAAGAGGAAGAACTGGATAGGAGTTGTACCTTTTTTTCACTAATATAAGAAAAACATGTTTAAAATGAGTTATTTGATTCAAAATGCATTATTCTTCTCACATGAGGATTTCTGTCAAGTTCAGGGCTTTTGAAGCATTGAATTTACTGTACTTCATTTAGAAGGTCACTGATTTGTACAATAAAGGACAGCCATAAGAAATGGCAGTGCTATAAAACAGGCAATAAAACTCTCTGATACAGCAAATGTTACCTATCTTTAAATGTCTGCTATTGCATTTAGGATGAAACTTGCTGGGATGAATCATTTCAGGGAGAAGATGAAATCTTTTGGCTCTCCTTTTCTGAAAAATAAAAAAGAAAAGAAAATTTTAACTCTTGCCTGCTTCAGCCATTTTTCACTAGTAAAAGACATATGCAAGGTAGTACTGTTGTTCTCAAAGGTCAGCTGCTGCCTGCATTCCTGCTTTGCAGGGAGGAATGCCAACAGGCTGCTAGTGTGATAATACAGAAACCCTATAGGCAATCATGTTGCCTGTGTCAGGACTGAGCAGACTACAGACCCTGCTGTAGATAGTGTTAAACTCCACTAGGTGGGCTTGAAAGCACCAGGCTCAGCCTGGCATTGACCAGAGTCATAACTGCTCAGTAGGAACTGCTTGTCTTCTTCATGGGCTGGAGCCCTGAAACACCAGTGAGAAGTATATAGTGCTCATGTCTGAATTCAAACAGAGCCCTCTGCAGAGTATACACTTCATGCCTTTCCATACTATAGGCTTAGGAAACTCCTTAATCCGCTTACTCAGATACGCAGATGACACAGAGCCACCATGGTAATGCAAGGGGATCCAAGTAGATATGAGGCCTCGGCATGTCTCTTCTCCCACTGCTACACTGTGTGCTTTGCACTGCTACCTAATAACCTCATCTTGGACTTGCAGCAATTTTCTTTCTGCTCTCCCCACAAGGCAATTCTGGATTGACTTACCATTAAGTCATAACAAGGTAGTGGAAACAGAAATACAAATGGAAGTATCTGTACCTTCTGAAAAGTTCTAACAGTAGGAGACATGTCAACTTGAACTTTTTCTTTCTTCAGAGTGCTTTTGGTTTTATAAGTCTTACATGTATGGCATGCTTTATAATTTACATGCTTGAATAGATGACTGAATTCAGTGGACTGTTCCCATAATTGGAGTTAAGACTGTTTTTAAGTGTGTTGCTTATTCAGTGACCGAAGGCTAAAGCAGAAATATTGTTCATTATATAATGAGAATTACTAACACCTTAACACAATAATAAATTGCTAATGGGTTTCTGCTTGGTTTGCACTGATAGGATTTAAGACAGAAACAGTATACTTGCAAAACAATTTATTAAGCAGAAATTAGTGGACTTGCCTTAACTCATTATGTTTGACTAGAAAAATTATGTTCGTTTTTACTGATGGTGTAATTAATTGCTAATGCCTTAATGCACGAAGAAAATTTCAAAAGCAAGTTTTTTCAACAGCTCACTCTTCAATGGCACAGTTCTGGTCTGTGTATATGCTTGATAGATGTGGTCCTGGAACCTTACTGGGGTTTTCTTTTTAAAAAAATATTAATAAGGAATAATAAAATGCTGGTATTTTTATTTTGCCCAGAAGGCAAAAAGATTTTCTTTGCTGAAAGCATTAATTTTCTGTTCAAGATGGGACATCTCAAGACTTGCGGGAGTGCAGGTACCCAGAGTAATTTAAGAAAGTTGCACCTCAACATGAAGACAAGTAAAGATCCTAAAAAAGACTGAGCAGAAAAAGGACACCCCGTAAGGAAAAAAAAAAAAGGAAAGAGTGACATAAAAATCTAAGGTACAATCAAGTTAACAAAGTAACGTATTGAGATAATGCCTTGTCTCTCCTTAGCAGCCTTCATCTGGAAGAGGCAAAGTGCAAACCTGTTGTCCATGAGTATCTGGCTTGACATATGTTTTAACTCTGTTCTGCAGGATAAAGCTCATTATGCAAGGAGTGTGTCTTAAGACACAGAATCACAGAATCACAGAATAACCAGGTTGGAAGAGACCCACTGGATCGTCGAGTCCAACCATTCCCACCAATCCCTAAATCATTCTCCCAAGTACCTCATCCACCCTAACCTTAAACACCTCCAGGGACGGCGACTCAACCGCCTCCCTTGGCAGACTGTTCCAATGCCTAACCACCCTCTCCGTGAAGAACTTTTTCCTAATCTCAAGCCTAAATCTCCCCTGGCGGAGCTTGAGGCCATTCCCTCTCGTCCTGTCCCCTGTCACTTGGGAGAAGAGGCCAGCTCCCTCCTCTCCACAACCTCCCTTCAGGTAGTTGTAGAGAGTAATAAGGTCTCCCCTCAGCCTCCTCTTCTCCAGGCTAAACAACCCCAGCTCTCTCAGCTGTTCCTCATAAGATTTGTTCTCCAGCCCCTTCACCAGCTTTGTTGCTCTTCTCTGGACTCGCTCCAGAGCCTCAACATCCTTCTTGTGGTGAGGGGCCCAGAACTGAACACAGTACTTGAGGTGCAGTCTCACCAGTGCCGAGTACAGAGGGAGAATAACCTCCCTGGACCTGCTGGTCACTCTGTTTCTGATCCAAGCCAAGATGCCATTGGCCTTCTTGGCCACCTGGGCACACTGCTGGCTCATGTTCAGTCGGTTGTCAACCAACACCCCCAGGTCCTTCTCCTCCAGGCAGCTTTCCAGCCCTAAGATAATGACTCATATCCCTCTTTAAAACAGAAGATTGGCTTCAAGGAATTCAAGTCCACAATGTGCAGGATGTTTGATCACCTGGAAACTCAATTGGAGAAA
This sequence comes from Clamator glandarius, assembly GCA_033459285.1. Classification (NCBI taxonomy): domain Eukaryota; kingdom Metazoa; phylum Chordata; class Aves; order Cuculiformes; family Cuculidae; genus Clamator; species Clamator glandarius. Next base: position 693,814 of record JAUNZM010001152.1, read on the forward strand.
AGAGATACTCTTTACTACATCAGTATGCAGGATATCAGAGGCTGGGTACTGCAGTTACCCATTACCTCACTGGACTTAAGATACAATTTTATACAAATATTTGAAGGAGAAATATTTTCTTTCATTTTATTCACTGGGTTAAAGTCTTGGGATATTAGCCAATCAAAAGAGCAGAATAAACAATAACAGAGATATGAGCTAAGCCTCCAAGTGAGAATAGTGGGTGCTTTTGGGATCAGAACCTTGCTAGAGCATCATGACATTTGAAAAACCTCAGTACAGTTCTTGTCTGAATACCTTCACACTACAGTCTCAGACAGGGATTGCATCTGCAGCTAGAGTACCTCAGCATTTGAATAACCTTTCTCTTCCAAATGCTGAGATCTACCCAAGCTGTTGTGCTTAATCATAGAATCATAGAATCACTAGGTTGGAAAAGAACTCTTGGATTGAGTCTAAACACTCCTATCTGCCACTAAACCATGTCCCTGAGCACCTCATCAGCCCAACTCAGCCACCTCCTTGGGCAGCCTCTGCCAGTGCCCAATGACCCTTTCCATGAAAATATTTTTCCTGATGTCCAGCCTGAACCTCCCTTGGTGGAGCTTGAGGCTATTTCCCCTTGTCCTATGACCTGTCACTTGGGAGAAGAAGCCCGCTCCCCCTTCTCTACAACCTCCCCTCAGGTAGTTATAGAGAGCAATAAGATCTCCTCTCAGCCACCTCAAGGCTAAGCAACCCCAGCTCTCTCAGCTGGTCCTCATAAAGCCGGTTCTCCACCCCCTTCACAAGCTTCATTGCCCTTCTCTGGACTTGCTCCAGAGCCTCAATATCCTTCTTGTGGTGAGGAGCCCAGAACTGAACACAGGATTCTAGGAGTGGTGTCACCAGTGCCAAGTACAGGGGGAGAATAACCTCCCTGGACCTGCTGGTCACACCGTTTCTGATACAAGCCAAGATGCCTTTGGCCTTCTTGGCCACCTGGGCACACTGCTGGCTCATGTTCAGTCGGCTGTCAACCAACACCCCCAGGTCCTTCTCCTCCTGGCAGCTTTCCAGCCAGACTTCTCCTAGTCTGTACCTCTGCTTAGGGTTGTTGTGCCCCAAGTGCAGGACCCGGCATTTGACCTTATTAAACCTCATGCTATTGGACTCTGCCCAGCAGTCCAGCCTGTTCAGATCCCTTTGGAGCCTCCCTACCCTCCAGCAGATCGACACTTCCACCCAGCTTAGTATCATCTGCAAACTTGCTAAGGATGCACTCAACGCCTTCATCCAGGTCACTGATAAAGACATTGAACAGGGCTGGACCCAGGACTGAGCCCTGGGGAACCCCACTTGTCACTGGCCTCCAGCTGGATTTAACTCCATTTCCCACCACTCTCTGGGCCCGACCATCCAGCCAGTTTTCCACACAGGAGAGTGGTCGCCTGTCCAGGCCAGAGGCCGACAGTTTCCGTAGCAGAATGCTGTCAGAAAGTGTGTCAAAGGCTTTAGTGAGGTCCAAGAAGATACATCCACAGCCTTTCCCTTGTCCAGTAGGTGGGTCACTTTGTCATAGAAGGCGATCAAGTTAGTTTGGCAAGACTTGCCTTTCATGAACCTGTGTTAACTGGGCCTGATCACCCAGTTCTCTTGCATGTGCTGTATGATAGCACTCAAGATCACCTGTTCCATGACTTTCCCCTGTACTGACGTCAGACTGACATGTCTGTAGTTCCCTGGGTCCTTCTTGCGACCCTTCTTGTAGATGGGCACAACAACCCCCAGTCTCCAGTCCAGTGGAAATTTCCCAGTCAGCCAGGACTGTTGGAGGATGAGGGAAAGGGGTTTGCCCAGCACATCTGCCAGCTCCCTCAGTACTCTTATGTGGATCCCATCTGGCTCCACAGCATTTCAATTAAATTGATGATATATCCATCTTCCTATGGGGAACTAACTCAAGTGGTAACACAGTAAAGGAGCTAACTGCTCCTCCCTTTCAACACAAGTTCTTTAAGAAAATATCTTTTTCACAAAGTTGCTGTTCTAGAGGAGTACTTTTCTTGCTTCCTGTTGTACTTATTTGTTTATTTATTGCTCTCCAGTTTAAATTACACTAAGATCACAGTTTTTTACCTCAGTATTGCCCAGGCTGGGCACTTATTAACACCCTGCTTACTTCATTTAATTGGGAAAAGTTTCTAACTGGAATACCTTCCAAGGGCAGACCCTGGACATTGGTGCTCTTTCTAGCAAAGAATACTGCTTAGTGGGGCAGTGCTGAATGAGAACATCAGCCACCTGTGCTTTTGTTCATCTCCCTTTCCTGACTGTACTGCAGGTCTTGGGGATTCTTGCTCTCTTTTCCTCAGATGCTAGCTGTCCAGCTTGTCTCAACACCCAAAAAGTCAGAAAAGCTTGTCTTGTGTGCATAGGGCACCTGTTATGACTGCTGAGTCACTAAACTGGAGATTTTATACCAGTTACATTTGATTGAGGGAGAAGGTTCTCATCCCGTGTCAGCCTGGGCCCACTCATATCTTCACCTTTATTGAGGGTATCATAGACCAGTCAGTGGAGCCAGAGGCCACTCAGAGATTGCTCTTTTGAGAAGAACCTGTCCTAGTTGCAAAACTTATGAGCACTGCCACCTTTCTGGGTTGTTTTCCTTTCCAGTGGGAGTGAGGATGTTTGGAGCAGAAAGCATTCTGAGGAATCTGTGTGGCTTTGGAACAATTTATTCTTGCAGTGTTTTAACACTGAGTTCCAGCTCTCCCACAACGATAAGCCAGCTACCCCATAGCAGCCTGGATCAGATTCTAATCCTGCCACATCATCAGTCTAAACAGGGAGAAAACAGCCTTTATTGGATTGGCTAAGCTTTCAATTAAAATAGATGGAATGCTAAAACATTACAAATGCTTAAGCGGTAGAGTGAGGACAGGATAAAAATGAATGGGTTTAGAAACCAGTACTGAGAGAGAAAAAAAGAACTCTTACAGAAACCCAAGAGCATAATACGTCATATCTATCAGGGAGAAAAATAAGCACTAGGAAAGGAAAACATGTTATTATGATGATAAAAGGAACTCTGTTAGAGTGATTGTCTGCAGACTCCAATATCAAAATTAGACTAAATAATTTCTTTTCCCAGAACTGCAGAAGAGCTCTTTCCTTCACATGAATAATGTGTTTACCAAGTATTTTCTTATGATCTTCATTACTGAGCCATTGCAGAAAAGATCTCCAATTTTTTTTCTTGGAAGCCAGTACTTGCCAAAGTAACACCTGAGGCTTCCCATGAGCCATCAGTCTGGAGGTCTGTACATTAGGGGAGAATGCCATAGTAAGTATGCTTAGTTTAAAGTGGCTAGTTTGATTAGCTCATGAGTACTCTGTTTTAATTCACTCTTTGTATTGTTGTTGTATTGGACTGTGTCAATTTCCCTGCTAAATCCTATCATGGCTCATCTTTTTGCCTGTGTGTTCACGTAGAGGTTTGTGAGCAACAGTGCTTCTCTGAGTATGAACCTCACTTTGCACACATGGAGTACAAGGAGCTTCCTCACATCTCTTTTCTACTTCTGAAAAAGTGCATCACTTTAAGAGCTTTACTTATTTTTTTATTATTTTTTTTGTTTTTTCTTGGCTCTGATTTGTGCCAAGAAAGATGCTCTCCTGCTGCAAACCCCCTTCTACCCTGTATCCTGATGTGGTTTGCCCTTACTCTGTCACATCCACCTATGCCATGCAAAAGAGGGAATAAAGGAATGGGATCGTGCAGACTTTTTCTGCCAAACCAGCTTTTAGCTGTTACCCATCTGCTTGATCTAAGCAGTTGTTGTGAGGGTTTTAACGCCAGTTCACCACCCAAGATGGGAAAATACCTTGGCCATAATTTTCAACTAATAAGAAAGGAGGATTTCCATTCCCCTTTTCAAACATCAGCAATAAGTATCTGGCTGGATTATCTCTTGCTTCTGGCACCAGGCTAATGGAGCCAAAATATTCAAAATTGTGACCTGCTCTTCTCCTCTTCTCCTCTCTGTCATGGCCACAGGTATCGTGGCCTGCTGGGAAGCTGTTTTCTGAGCACAAGAAGGGGAAAATATGAGCCTGAAAACTAGAAGTTCCTGCAAACCTTTGTACTATGGAAAGGTCACCAGACCAGACTCACACTATTTAGAAACTGTATTAGAGTTGAGCACACCTAGAAGTGTCAAGATCAGCATCTTATATTTGTTGTCTATTTAGGAAAGACACAAGTGTATTCAGTCTAGATTTCAACCTTTTTTATTGCACTGTTTGAGAGCATTTTGACCAAGTCTTTCTCTTTAAGAATGTTACAGCAAACTTAAACTCTGTGCCATCTCTTAGTTTGCTCCCCTCAGCAATATTATTTTCCCTCAGCAACCAACCAGTTGCTATTTAGAATTAGCTCCTTTGCCCTTTGCTTCTTACCATATTGCATCTCATATGGCAATACACCTTGAAAATGTAATATGCTAGGGTCTTAGCTATCTCTATACCACATAGAAGTTATGAATGTAGGAGAAATCAATGACCTGGATTTATAAGCCATCAGAGAAAGAGGATGAGAAAGTATTGGAAAAAAGATATGTCTAGGCAAATAGAGAAGGAGGAAGATATTCTGGGCCTAAAAGGTATATGGGTTTTTGTCTTCTATAGCAAATGGTCTAAATTTTTGTTGAGGTAGTTTGAACTGATTTTTAAGGGGAAGTGGAAGGACTGAGACAGGAAAATTTCAGCATTTCATATTTGTTACATCTGCAGAAAATATCAGAAAGATAAGGGAAAAGGAACATCTTTGTACTTAATTTATGCTATAAACAGCTTTTTTACTAGACTTGAGAAAGGTTTGGAGTAGTCAAGAGACTCTATTAACAAGAAGATGCAGGAATTCCTCAAATTCTGCCATCTTACTATCAATTATTGCCTCAAAAGGCTAGATTTCACCACATTTATGCAGCTGAAATTTCACCATGGCAGTCTGGCAGCAGAAAAAGCATATCCCACAAAAGGCTGTGCCAGAAAGATCACCAGTGAGAATCCCAGATACTACAAGGAACTAGAAAAATATGTATAACTTTTCAGGCTTAAACTAACAGAAATTGCAGTTTTATATCTGGATATCCTCTCAGATCCCTATGCTTTATTGATAGGCACCTAGTGGAAAAACTAGAAGATTACCAAGGCTCTGGTCTGGAATTTGCTGAGGATTTTAACCATAGTATGTCCTGCTTCTTGATAATGACTACAGATGTCTGATAGCCACAATGGAACTTCCTTACAAACCATAGATACCATTAATTCTTCTCTGTTTTTTTACCAATTGTCAGGAGTCTTTACATTGTGGATGATAGAATATCTACTATTTTTACGAACTGCCACAAGAGATTCTGTTCCTGCTGTAGCACATGAATATTATTGCCTTTAAACTATTTCAACCTAAATGCTAATGTTCTACGTCACATAGATGAGCAATGACATGTAAACTCACAGTAATCCAAGGATGATGATTGTTTCAGACGTGTGGTATTGCTTCTACATCTTTTTGGCAAGATAGTCCCTGGGGAGGTTGTCTGAATACCATTTTGTGAGTTCATCTGAGTCAGGCCTTCAGTCCTCCACAGATGTCTCATTCAGAGGAACCTGAACCTAAGTCAAGGCTCTAGAAAGGGTCACACTCAGTGGGCTTGTGCCCAAGATGGGAAAAAGTCCAAAGCGTTCTATTGCAGAGCAAGGGTCTTAGTCAAAGAATATGTTTATCTGTGGGTTGTAGGACACTCTGTGGCAACAGTGAGGGCACAAAGACTGGAAGCTGACATTTGTCAGCGTTTATACCACATGTGCCTCAAGCAGGGCCCTTCTCCATGACTAGGGCATTTGAGTGCCCCCTGCAACAGCAGTACAGCTGATTTCTCTGGGTGGTCGCTTGCTGAGATTTGTGAAGACAAAGAGCAGTCTTTAATAGGAACTGTTGTTTTAAAATAGCGTAATGATTTCCACATATCATCAACTTCATCTGTCACTGAGACTTAATTATGAGGCACTCAGGGGGATTGTCGCTTTTTTTTCTTTTATCCATCAAATTCTGAAGGTGTTTCATTATAGCCTCTGAAAGTCTTAAAATTTTCCCTGCACCAAGGCCATAGCAGAGACGATGAACTACATTCTGTTGTGTTTAGAAACAGGTGAAAATTCACTCTGTTATTAGACCCTGTGCTCCTCACAAATACCAGTTGTTTTTTTCTACAGAATTTTTCAAAGGTTCCAATGGCAATCTTCTTCCAAACTCAGGTGAGACTGATCTCCTGGCTTTCAAAAAATATTGTTTCATCCAATTGGTAATACTCTGCATATATCACAGTGCTGAGAGAGGTAGATCCCAGAGTGATCTCCCTCCCTTACTGGTACTTGCTTACTTCAGACTATCTGCCTCACAATTAGCAAAGACATTTCTGTTCTTTTTTTTATGAAATACAGGCTCTTTTTCCACTTCTTTAAAAGCACTTTCTCTGTGCCTTTGTATCTTCCAGCTAGTAATGAGGCATATCAAGTGTACAGCTTGATTTCTGACACTTTATTCTCACTTCATTCAAAAGCCATTTCCATTTACTACCAGAACAGAACTCTGTGGTGTTGAATCCTTTCTCTGTTATTGCAGTAACCTATCTCATCCTGTCCTTTTCACACCCCTCCACACTGTGGAGTTGACTTTTCTGCCTGGCTATTTGTGTTGGCACTCCAGCATTTCAGCCCCAGCATTCTTTCCAGGTCAGGAACAGCAGGGATTTTTCCTTCTGACTGCTTCTGATAATTTCCTACAAGGTGACAGAGAAGTGTTGTGTGCTCTAAGCTCTCTAATAGGCATTGATCCACATGTTTGCAGTTACAGGCCTAGACAACCATTTGACTAATGATATTTTGAAAGAACAAATGTGCTTTTTTTTTTTTTAACCCACCTTCTCTCATCCATCTCAAGCAGCAATCAAAATGTCTTGCAGGTGAGAGCTATCTCCCATGGCCTCTAGGTATAATATGTTGACAATTATTATTTTTTAAGATTTAATACTGAGAAAAACAAGAACCTACTAACAAAGCTTCAGGGGTGGACTCCTCTAGGTGAAGTTCCCAGTTGTAAATTAAACTGTTATTTACTGTCTGTGTAGCAAATTAGCGTAAGAAGACTAAGCACGTAAGAACCTGTGAAAAGGCAGTGGGACTTTATTTTACAAATCTCTGTGTAAGCTGAGTTTACCCACTAGCACTCTCACACCCACATATTTCAAAGTAGCAAGACATATAGGCAAGTATTCTGACTGGGTTTTTTTCCCAGTTTTGGATAATCGTGCCACTGTGTACTGTTGCCAGGAGAGCTGGAAGAACTGCACATGCACCAGGATGTACTTCTGCTGTCATCCTCCTGGCACCAGAGCATGGCTTTATCAGAGTATAAGCTCTTTGGTCTTGGTGAAAACAACACATTCCTCTATGTTTACCAGCTTTATCCGTTACAGTCCTGTTCTTGGTTATGAGCACAGGCCATTATTTTAACCCTTGCCTTTTTTTTTACCTCATGTTTTCACAGGCATATATCCACTTTATCTTAGAACTGCAATATTTCTGAGGCAAATCTTTGCACCTACCAGTAGGTATCAGAATAGCTTAGGGTGGAGATTTTCAAAAGGCACCATATGGCAGATTTTCTCACTAAATAAGTGTAGTCCCATGTCACACACTAATGCAAATGAAATCCCACTCTGGGTATCTCACTGGTACTTATTTTCATAAAATCCTGAGTAGTTTTTTATATTCTTTAAGAAGCCATATTTGTGGAAGCTGCTAAGCCTAGAGGAGGATGGTTTCTTCAAAGAAAAAGAAACAAAATACATTTGAAGGAGTGTGGCAATACAAAGCTAAATTCATTTGCTATGTACATCCCAAATTGGCTTCTGTGCTGGAGCTTCAGCCGGGATATGAAGCAATCATGACTGTCTTTGAGATGAGACCTGCCTGGGCTGAGACCAACAAAGCCGATTCCACATACATAACCTACCAGTCCCTTGAGGGTCAGACACACCGTGCCATCTGCTGTCGCCAGCCCAACAGAGGCATGCCAATCATTTTCAGCAAACAGAAATGTTGGAGTGGTACAGCAAGTAATAATACTTTCAATCTGTTAGCAGAGCTCTTTTCATTCTTTAAGATTCATCCTTTTGGTCTCCTGACTTAATCTTTCAGGAATTGTCACTGGGCCTGTCTTTATTTAAAAACTCCTCCTGTTTCTGCTTGTATGTGTGTAGATGCATATTTCTTGAACACGGAGCTCAAAAGATCTCATTGCTAAGCTGCTGAGATTCCAGACAGTGTCATGATGAAATCCTTGTGAGACATATGCTCCAAAGACCTTATATGAAAGAGACTCGTTTTCCTTTATTATAAACAAAGGTTATAGAAAAAGTATAGTGTAAGTAAATAAATTACATATAAAAATACATATAAAAAAATCTAGCAGTATAGTTATTTTATGATTGTGTCTAAAAACATACTATCTTTATTAGCTGTAAAAACAAAATTAGAATCATCTGCAGGATTTTGCAACAATTTATTTAATTTCCTGTTTTCTGGTTATTTGACTTCTAGATCATGATTGTTAAAGGGGGAAGGAGGGAAGCATCAACTGCTTTTCTTTGAAGATGGTACAGGAAACTCAGGAAACTTAAGTTTCAAAGATTAGCCAGTTCATAAGAGGAATATATTTTACCAAGTTCACGTACATTCCAAGTAGAGAACTGACTCTCAACAGAGATGTGGCGACCAGCAGCCTCCATCTGTTTTTAAAAAAGGAAGAATTAATGCTCTTCCCATATGTTGAGGGGCAGGAAAAAAGGGATCTGTAAAATGATTATGTAATGGTATCAGAAAATAGGCACCTGCCACCTTTAATGCATCAAAATAGTTGAGGTTTTCTCCCCCTCACCGCTTCCCAGTCCCACCTCCACTGAAACATAAAGACCAGGTCTTCACAGATGAGTTTTTCTCATCAAAGCATTGCAACTGGTTTCCTTCCCACACTCCAAATCTAGAGCCAGAAAACTTCTTCAGGGAAACACAAGTGTGATATTGGGGAGTGTTGAAGCTATCATGTCAAATTTACCCACAGAAACATACATAAGGGGTTTAGGTTTCAGTGTATAGGCCTTCAGCATCTCTGCCCTGTCCCCATGGAGACCCTGGGCATGTATAGACTGTAGTCTCGCTTCTGTTACTGGACTCCAGATAATATGCCTTCCTCTGGTCTCTGGGATGCCTCAAAAAGGAGGCAATGAAAAGGTAGCAGCACGAATAGGCCACGTGTAAAAGCTAATCCTAATGAGGGCTTTGGAAACATTCACATAGTTTCCTCTTGAAGACTGGATGGAGCAGAGAGAAATGGTGGTGTCCATAATGCACGCGGCTTTATGCATGCATCATACACTCCCAGGGCCCTGTAACACAGTCTTGTTATCCTCTCAAGCATTAGGAGGCAAGAGCATGAGCACAATCTCACAAACACAATTTAACTCCCCTCCAAGTGCTGAACAGTTTCAGCAACCGCTTCCCTTCAGCAAAGTAATATTTCAGAGGCTACAACCAGAAATTAGCAAATGTTACCACCACTTGGGATGCCCTAGCCTCCCTATTCAACAAAAGCCAAACTCCTGACTCAGAACACACCCTTCTGCACAGGCTTTGTCTTAGTTCCTGGGGAACAAAACCAGCCAAGGATGAGGAAATCTCTTTGGAGAAAAACTTTTATCTAACCTCAGAGGTAAGATCTTCAGAGAGTAAGGGATTAATGAGCTCATTAGCAAACAAGTTGCATGCTGCCGCAGACAATAGCAATATCTGATTCCAGGCATTGAGATCTTTTGATTCCCTTGAGCTATCTACTTCCAGGATCAAGCCTTAATTGAATGGCTGAAATGTAGGACTAGTGCATGCAGATGAACTGCATTTTCAGAAAAGCTAGGCTAGGGAAGAAGTAAATGCCTCTGTGCTGAAAACCCAGAAGAGATGTTGTGGCCTCCAGACCAAGCTTTTCTAAAACTCAGGGCTGAAAAGCATACTGAATTCATTTCAGCTTGTGTTGGAGCAAAGCAGTTGGAAAACCAGCCTTCTCCATCTTAGTTTCCATGGAGATGGAACAACCACAAGATTGAAAGGAGGTCCAAAAACCTAAATAGTCTTCCTATTACGAATACAGTGTCATTATTCTGGTTGAGTTTATCACACCTCAACATCTGGCCATTGAATCTGCCCGTACTATTCTTTGCCAGAATCATGAAACTTAACATCCTATTTCTGTGTCTTCGGGTATTATAATACAGTCACTAAAAGCATCTAAACCCCCTTTTTGTATTATGCTACACAGATGTGAACTCCTGCAGTCCCTTACTAGAAGGTATTTTCTGATCTGTTACTCCTTCCTAGGTCTGTTCTGAAGGCCAGTAATTCACCAGCATCCTGCTTGAACTGTGGGCATCAGGGGCCAGCTGAGCACTCAAGGATTTAAGGATTTGCACTGATGTCAAAGACAGATACATGGCAACTTCTTTGCCACTGGAAGCAGGCTCCTTTTCACGTCCTCTCTCAGCCCTTGTGGCCCCCATGTTACAGAAGGATCTCAGGACTGGCTAAGTATCATCTTCCATGAGCCCATGTCCTCTTTCAAACTGCTGGGACAAGTTCCCTTATTCTGCAAACCTAGGCTTTGCAGCCTTCAATATATGATTTGCCATTTAGCTGTATGTATTCAAATGTACTCTGTTTGCTTACCCCACATAGTCAGCCTGTCTGGGTTCCACATGGTTATATCTTTATTTTGCACTCCTTAGCATTCGAGGGTATTTTTTACCATCTGTGCTGCTAAAAGGCAGTGTGATAGAATATAAAAAAGAGTATTAGTTTTTCAGTCCAAGAACAGCAGGGAGGGTGACTACTCTTCAGCTCCTTCTTTCCCCTTTTTCTCTCTCTCATAGCTGCTGCCATTTTGGCTTTGTATAAGCACCATTACAAAAGAGGACAGTGCATAGTAATGCAGATGGAGAAGAGGATGCTTTGCTTTACACTAAATATGAACATAAGCATACAGGATCTGCTCCAGAGCCTCTCATCAGTGCTTAATCCTCAGTGCAATTCACGGGAGGCAGTGCATAGACACAGGGGTGGCCACTTTACAAGATCAACATTTGAGCATCCTCTGCAGGTGCACACGAACATATGTTGAGCTGCCTAACCAGTTCAGCACAGCAGCTAACCATGTGGGCTCACCGATGCCACACTTATCCAAGCTCTTTAGTAAGACCTAGGGTGCTGTGAGTGCTGTGTTAATGACCTCCAGGCTGTCTCTGGAACTGGAATAGCCTTAGTTGTGTCTTATATACTCAAAGGTGGTTCTGGATTCAGTAATGCATTATTTTTTAAGGCACTAAACACCTTGCAGAATTAGGCTCTAAAATACACCTAAATGTCTTTTCTCATTTGCCTTTTGACTACCAGAGGAATTAATTAGTATCAGCATGACTGTAAGAACTGTGGAAAGAAGAACAAGCTATATGAACTTTCTCAAGTCTGTTTCACTCCCAGAGAGTTCTCATCAGAATTCATCCAAATGTCATCCTTGGTTTGCTTCTTTCAGAAACCTACTATTCCTCTGTATTTAAAATGATCCTGTGGATGTGCTGTTCATCTGAGCTAATTAAAGCTCATAGACTGACAGGCACATTTTGCTCCCTTTTCTATCAACAAATGCTGGAGAGGATTATGTGCAAAGATCTGTGGTAGATCTTGGGGTTATACTATGACAACTTTCTTTATTATAAAAAGGATAGATCTGAGCTGGTACTGTTTATTGCAAAACTGATTTTGAGTGTTGTTTTTTATCTGTTGTTTCAATAATGAAATATTAATTTCAATTCTAGGAAAGGGGAAGGAGGAATATGTTACACTCTCATGTTAAATAGTCTCATTCTTATAAAACAATTAATATCGAATTGAATTAATATTGAATATCAAATAATGTTACAGTTTGCTTTACTAACTATTTCATATATTGGTTTGCCAGTTCTCTATAGAATGTTTTTTTATTAAAATCTCTGGGGGTAATACATAAAGAATGCAGCCAGGCATTTATTATATCCCTGCCTTTTAAATATCCAGTGAATAGCCAACCAAATCTATGGCTTTGAAAACTCACATTATATTCTGTGTAATAGGCTATTAAGTAAACAGAACAATGAGGAAATCTAGTCTGGAAGGTGACACTGTATGCCTTATTCTCATTTTTTTGTTGTCACTACCTTCATAGTATATTAAAGACTGCAATAGTTTGAATGGAAATATATGAAAGGCTTTTTTCACAGCCTAACAGACAAAGTTGCTTGGCCACATTTCTGCTGAGAGTTGACAAAACCGTTCTTTAATTTTCCTTGTGTGTATGTATTGGTTTTTCTGTGATCCTCTATTGTTATTTATAATTTGACTTGTTGGCTGCAGCCCCTTTTGAAAACAGAAGTGCTCTTCTTTGCTTGGAATGTGGAGCAGAAAAGACTGTTTCTGTACTATATATGAAGACACTATTGGGAAGAAACGTCTGTATAACAAGTTGAATTTATGGCCAGATGGATAAGACAGGCAAATAGATTAGCTGGGTAGAGAACTCATCCCAGCTGACATATGCTGAATCAATACTAAAATAGCAGTGTTAAACCACAGGACTTTTGCACTGTGTATGTTGACAGGAGTTACTGGATGGAGAACGAAAACAAGCTTTTTTCTGAAGAAAGTTAATGAGAATTTTCTCAATAATAATCTCAGTAAGCCAAGGACATTGGTATCCCAAAATGGACAACATTTGCTCTTTAGGAACATATAGTACTGGTACGGGTTTTCCAGGTAATCCGGTAAATCCAGAGTGAACAAGTTTTAAACACTGGATGAAAGGAGGCTAACATTAAGAAAATTTGGTTACTTCCAGCTCTGAGAGTAATGGCTGTAATTGGCACAGCCGCCTTTTGCTGGATGGCAGGAAGGCAGAGGTGTTGAAAGAGGTATCCCAAGACAGGCTGGGCTGCTTGGCATCAGCTGTCAGCGGGATACACATTGCCAAGTAATGACTCTGACACCACTCTAAGCTCTTACCTGTTTTGGGATGTGTCTCATTTAATTAGAAACTCCTGCTGCTGTAATATTATTCATGGCAGTAATGCCTTGAGCATCTTCTAAACCAGGGTCCTAGACACATGATGCTAGGTATTACACAAACATGTAACAGATTATAGTGCCTGGGACTGACGGCCCCTTTCTGTTGTGCACAAAGAGAACATCCTTTCTGATGCCAACAGGAACCGTAGCATACCTCCCCATATTAACCCATGCGTGTTTTTGCAGTACTGCTCTCAGGCAGTAATGCGCTGCCTGCAACTTGATCTCAGTAAATTAGGAAAAACCTATGACAAGAAATAATGGGATCAGTTGTCATGCTAAGGTAAAATAACCCTCTCAGAGGCAAGAGAAGAAGCAGTCAGTATCTGAATATGAGTATAAACCATTACTCGTACTTCTGCATTGATTTAATAAGCCTGGGCTAGGAGGGAAGTATGCATTAGCAAAAACTCAAACTCTGAATATTACATTTTTCTAGGTAAAAAGTAAAAACTAAAAACAATTAGAAACCTTAAGGGTCTTAAGGATCAGTTTTCTGGACTTGGGCATTCAAAACCAAAATTCTTCGCCCATCATCTTAACCTCACAAACCCAACACTGGTCAAATGACTCCCTCCCCCTTTCTTCTTCTTCTTCGTGAATGCAAACCAGATTTAAAAGCAGGCACACATTGCTCTTTGGGTCTTTGCAAACATCTGGTGGTGATCAGAGGCTTCTGTGGCACTTAATCCAGCTCACAGCTGGATTAATTCTAAGAAAAATAAATATCTTCCATGGCTACTGGACTGTTGAAGCCCTGAGGAACTGGGTGGGAGTGAGGAAGGTTCTTATTAAATTGACTCCTGTGAAACAAGCTAGCTATACCTTACAAAAGGGACAGGCATCCTGAGTCCTCAGTCCTGATTGAGTGAGATGGCTGGAAATGCCAAGTGAAGCTGTCAAGCAGATGCCACATGAGAGGGCACTTAGGGGTCTGGAAATCACTTTTGTTGCACACTGCAGCATCAGTCCAGTCTTGCTATGTCCACCCACGTGCAGGAAATAGTTCTGGATCTTAGAAAGGAAAAGGGAGATAAGCTCACTGTATGAAGGACAACCAACTCCTACAGGAGAAGTGGATTTCTGAGGCCAGGTGGAGGGAAGGACTATGTGTTTTGAAGAGCCGAGTTTGGAGTGGATAACTGTGCAGACAAAGCTATGAGAGCTACATACAGCTGCTGGTTTTTTCTCCTATTCTTTGCATTATGCACCTTGTAACAGGAGGACTGGTTGGGTTGGAGGAGGGTGGGATCCCTGCAGTGGACCCTTATCAAGATTAACTGCTGTTTCAATGTTGCCTTAATACTGCTACAACAGGGGCTTATCACCAGCTTCTCACTCTTTGGGAAGTACTGGGATCCTAGAGGATTACTTAGATCTGGTTTTATTCTCTGATGTATAGAGGCTCTCTACAAAAAGACCTCATTTAGTTTAAAATGTCAGCCCTAGTCCTCGTTCATCTCCAAAGAAGAAGCTTAGAGCTCCTGGCAGTAATGTAAAACCTGCACCTGACAGCAGATAGAATAAAAATATAGCTGAGTATTTTGATGAGGTGGGAGAAAATGTGGAACTGCCGTTAACTTTGCCCAAGTGGCTTATTTGGGTCTTCATGTAGTCAAGAAACACCACCAAGAGGAAATTCTAATTGAAAGGGCCTGAACTCCTTTTTTTTCAAGGCATCTTGCGTATGTGACAACAGTCTCATGCTAAATTTTTGCCTGTTTCATAGTGGGGAAACTCTTGAGATACAGTACTGTCAGATGAAGTAAAGCACACAGAGCCAGTGAGAAATCCAAGTATAACAGAGTAGCACACAGCCCAGTGTAGGCGATGCTGTACACAGGTATATGTATGTGTGTTCTTATTGCAGCAATTTCCAAACTGTGGGGTCATGGAGCAGATGGTTAGCTCAAGAGGTGATAATTCTTAAATGCTGAGGTTGATAGAAAAGATTATCATTTAGCCATGTTGATTAGGGAGGCTCTTTGTGACTTGTAAACTCTAAAATCTCATGTTTCTCACCATCTCTTTTAATTTAGCTTTCTATGGATTGTTTTAACATTATGAGAAGTAATTAGAAGTAAATATAGAAGTTTTCTCGGTCTGCTTGTATTTTAAATCCACAGTTGGTCAAGCCCAGTGCACTGAATTTGCTCTAGGTTTCACTCTCTGCTACATACAGTACAACTTGTCTAAAGCCATCTGAAGAAAGTTTACAGTAGGAGGCAGTGAAATTACCATGGCACTGATACCCAGACTCCACCATGTCCTGCAGCATGATGAGTGGCAAGACAAACCCTGCTGTTTCCAGAGTGTTTTCTGGCAATGGAGACAGAGCACCTCTACTGCAGGAGCATCTCTGGGTTGGAGGTGCAGGAATGTGCTGGGTAGAGAAAGGTGGTTGCAGTGGGGCATAGCAGTAACAGCTAGGCAGGGCAGGATGCCACCAGGAGATCTGACACCCCATCTTCCATTGCTGCTGAAGGACTCAATATCTCCACAGTTTATAAACTTTCTGCAATGGTGTCCAAAGCAATCCTGACCTACAAAAAAAGAGTATTTTCCTTTCCTTAGTTCAGTATCTCATCAAATCAACTAGACTAGAAAGACAGGCTTTTCCTAATGAGTACTAGTCTATATTTCAGTCAGAGAATTGGCAAGTGCTTACAATGCAAAAGCATGTACTTAAGATCACCTTATGAAAACACTTTGATTGCCTTTTGAGTTAGTGTTAACTTTCCAAAATTTTGAAAACTGCTGATGTTTGAAACATGCAATGTTCTTGCCTGAAGCAGGGACACAGCTGAGTTGTTTTGTTTAGGAGGAAGCAAAGGGTTTGTTTGTCGGAAAATGCTGAGTGTTTATACAAAAATCAGCCCTGCTCAGATGGCACATCTGCTTTTTCAGAGACTAGCAGAAATGCAGTTACAACAGCAATGTTTTGTCTCCAGAACCACTTTAAAAAAGTAAAAAACAAAACAAAACAAAACAAAAACCCAAAGCTGGTCACTGTCTCCACCTGGAGGGAAAAGGCTGACTGACACAACCAATTCATCCCCTAGAACGGACCCTAATCCTGAACACAGAATGTGGCAGCCTACTGGGAATAGGAAAGCCTCCAGAATCTCTCTGCGGACATTTCCCCAGCTGCATGAAGAAGAGACTAGGTAGGCAACAAGAAAATCAAAATATTTGCCACAAGCCCCTTGAAAGCTGGGCACTGTTAGCTTCAGGTGTGCTGTCAGTTGTTGTTCTTTCTTGACTGCATAACATAAGCATAAGGAAAGCACCTATCATTTAAATAACTAGTGTAATTGTTTTGAAATATCTCTGGTTTCCAAAGGACTGTAGTAGTAATACAGGTTGTGTTTCCACTTGATGATAATAAATTCTTCATTGAGCTTTTATGTCTCTCTCGAGTCTATGGGCTGAAGGTATCTCTAAATCACACCAGTGATCTTACCCTTTCCCACCAGAGCACAGTTAGTCTCCAGTCTGAGTCCACAATCCTGCAAATATGTGCCAAGAGTATGAACTGCTCACTGATGCTGTAAACCAAAAGTCCCTACAAAAAAGGGCAAGACACTAAGACCATGGACCAATGTCAGATGTTCATTTGCAGCCAGAACACATTTCTCAGTCTGCATAGGAAACAGTGACTGGGGTCCTGTTTGATGTCCCAGCAGAGGTCTGACTTGGGGAGGATGGAGATTCCTGCCCATCTGGTCAGAACAGGAATTGCAGAAGAGGATCAAGAGATTTAAAAGTTCCTAATCTCCCAATCTGACAACCCCTGAAAGCCATCCTCCTGCAATTCACAGTGTTACCCAAGCCTCTCTAGTACCACAGTGATGTCCACACTGTGGGACAGAGCCCTCCAGCAAACAGTTCACATTCTGGGCACAGACCAGCAAAGCTCAGTAGACAGTTAGGTCTGTGCTTGGATGAACTGGTGCATTTCTAGAAACAGCTCAGAAAAAGATTAATTTCTTATCTGATTCTCAGTCAGGAAAACATACTGGAAAAGATGCCACACATTATGGTGCTCTTTGTTCACTCTCAAAGGGACCCCATCAGCAGTCACAGAGAAAGCAGTGCTCTGAAGTGGAACATGAGCCCTGCCATTGTGAGTCTGGGTTTTTCAATCCTCTGTGCTGCCTAGGAGGTGATCTCTTTTCTGTTTGTCTGGAGTGAACATTATTAGAAGCAGGGAGGCAAATTGGGAAGTCAATAGAGCAGAGCAGAGACAAGGCTTAGAGCCACAGTTTTTATCTCCCATGAGGAATTCTGCTGTGCAAAACTATGTGAAAGCAGTGAATTTTAGCTGCCAGTTTGTGAGAGTTTGTCATGGTGGGTTTGAAATGCTGTGAGGCAGGGAGGGCTTGCCATATTCTGGAGGAACAGTCATGCAAACAAGAAGTTTGGTCCTGTGGAGGTACACTGGTGTCCAGTGTCCTGGATCTGCAGCAGGATGGACTCCAGTATCTCACAGCCTGGGATGCAGCTATTTGCACAGCCCCAGTCTATAATTAGGCAGTGAGCCTTGGTCATCCTACAAGTCACTTAACCATACCTCAGTTCCCTGCTGTACATGGTGTGTGTCTTCTGGCTCTCAGCCACACTGAGAGGTTGATATGGACTTTCAGGTGCCATACTTGAGTGAGTGTCATTTAGATGTTGCCGCTCTCAATGGGAAATGAAAATCAGAACAAAGGACTTGAAGCTGCAATAATATGTAGGAGGCAACAGGGTCTAAAATCTCTTATTAGGAAGGATCTCAGCAGTGTGCTCAGCATCACCTCACACAGTTACCAAGCTGGACAGAATCACAGAATAACCAGGTTGGAAGAGACCCACTGGATCGTTGAGTCCAACCATTCCCACCAATCCCTAAATCATGCCCCTAAGTATCTCATCCACCCTCACCTTAAACACCACCTCCCTGGGCAGACCGTTCCAATGCCTAACTACCCTTTCCGTGAAGAATTTTTTCCTTATCTCAAGCCTAAATCTCCCCTGGCGGAGCTTGAGGCCATTCCCTCTCGTCCTGTCCCCTGTCACTTGGGAGAAGAGGCCAGCAATCTCCTCTCCACAACCTACCTTCAGGTAGTTGTAGAGAGTAACAATGTCTCCCGTCAGCCTCCTCTTCTCCAGGCTAAACAACCCCAGCTCTCTCAGCCGCTCCTCATAAGATTTGTTCTCCAGCCCCTTCACCAGCTTTGTTGCTCTTCTCTGGACTCGCTGCAGAGCCACAACATCCTTCTTGTGGTGAGGGGCCCAGAACTGAACACAGTACTCGAGGTGCGGACAGAGACATACTGAGCCAGAAGTGGGAGTCCCACTGTCATCATGAAAGCAGTATGTGAACCTGCATGATCACACCTATGTTCAGCATTACATTGTGAGGAAGGCCCAGGTTCATCTTGGTCTTTGTGGTTTCTACGGAGTAATGTAATGACCGTTATTTCAAAGGATGTCGAAGCTTGCCTGACTGCTGGGCCTGCTGAGCTTTTGGATGAGAGCCACACTTTGAAACAGTTCTGCAATGGGTTTACTCACCTCACAGAGCCACTCCAGCAAAAGAAGTAACTCAGTGTTTAGTAAGCAGCAGAGCACAACTGCCTGAGGACCTCTTTACTAGCTTTTGCTCAGCATGTTTCATGTCAGCTCAGCCATGTCTGCCTCATGTAGACTTCCTCAGGCAGTGCTGCTCCTGAGGCACTGCCTCTCCAGGCTGGGAGCTGCTAGAATTTCAAATTATTTCAGCTGGACTGCATCTGTGCAAGGTAGTAATACTTCCTTATGTCAATAGCAACCACCCCATCACTTGTCATCTCCATGAATGAAACAGGACAGCGTTTGGATGAGAGCCCTCCAAGGACATGCTGCAACTTGTGGCGGCACTGGATGACTAAGCAAGCTCTGCTTTGGAAGACTGTGATGGGAGTATGTGGCAAGTGATGTTGTCTTTGACATGAGGCATGAAAGAGAAGTCCTCACCGCTTATTGCTGTTTCTCTCTCTAGGACTGAGTATCTAGTAAAGCTTTTACATCAGGATATTAGCTTGGATTTACTGGCTGGATTCCAATTCAAGTAGTTACCATCTAAGTCTGCGAACTTTCCATGCTATTTCAGATGGCTACAGAATGATTTTTCATTCTGTGTTCAAATCTCATTTAAGTAGTTACTTCAAACACTTGAACAATTCCTTTACTTCACACCTAGTGGTGGGTGAAAGGATGTTATGTAGCACATACTTGGATCTACTTCAGTGGAAGCTATTACCGTCACTACTGAGGCTGCAGTGCTAAATAAATCCATGCTGAAGGGAGCAAGCCAGCAAAACTCAGAAATACTTCATTGTAAAACATAGCATAAGGCTTATAGTGTCCTACTCAATACACCAGTAGCTCATGTCAGAAGTAGCTGTAGTACTAAGTAAGTACTATAGTAACTCCAACACATTATTAATAGTAAAAGTTTAGTTCTCAAGAAAGTTTCTCATGCTTATATGAACCATAAAAACATGATCTCTCTTCACTGAAAACAAGCCAATTAAACACAAAACTTAGTATCTGCAACAGTGACCAAACCTCATGCTGTATGCTTGCAATTTCCTGACACCATGAGAGGACAGTCTTCTCCTTAGCTACTCGAGTTCCCTCATTTCACCAAGTAGACTTTTCTTTCCTTGTATTCCAGTTGTTGAAACTAATTTGCCACCCTCTACTCAAAACTCTGTTTATCCTTTTCCTCCCACTTTTCAGAACTGTCACAGTTATCAGCTCAGCAATGTGCAAAGTAGATTCTTGAGATCTGATGTCATCTTTCTTGGCATATGTTACACCCTCAAATAAGCTGTTGTGCTGAATAATGTACCATATGTATATCTCCCAGGTCCTTCCAGCATTGAGAAGACTTATCAGTGTTCTGATTGTGTGCCACTTAAACCAGAATTTTTGTTTGCATTGTGCAAGTCTGGTGTTAACAACTGAAATAAAGTCCTCAGCTCACCCTTTTTTCTCTGCAGCATACGGCTCTGCCAAGCAAAACCTGAAAAGGTTCTGGGAAAAGCCTGCTCTGATGATCTTTCAAAGAGCAAATTTTACTTATTTACTTATGTCCAGTTGTCCTGTAAGTCTTGAGGCGCTGCTTCGGGTGGGATTTTTGGTTGCATGTGGTTTGCATGAATGTAGGTAGGAAAGTAGAGTGGAAATAAAATGCAGCAGTGAATTTCAAACTTCCACAGGAAACTCAACCGAAAAAGGTTAACAGTCAAACCAGTCTTCCCATAAGGGTTCAAATGGTACACTAGGAGCCTTCTCTCCAAAGAGCGTGTAGAGCCACTTTCTTTGACATTTTTTGTGATTTGGCAGGACACAGCCCAGTTCAACTTAGCAACAGTCCTACTTTGAATGGGGAGGGACGAGAAACCATCAGCAGGCCTTTCCAGAACACTGTGGTCTCACCACCCATGCCCAGGAGGCTGCAGACTATGACCTCAAGTAGACCTTGACCTGGGAGGGGAGAAGAGGGTGACTCAAAGTTGTCCGAGCAGGCAAGTTGGTACCACTGTTCTTCTGCTCCAGCTGTAGGCCATGCCTGGGCCCTGGGCTCCCTCGAAATGACCTTGCAGGGAATGGTCCCCACCTGGTGACAAGGGAACAGACAGCCACTCCTCCCAAATGCCCATTTCTCACTCCTCCCAAATTCCCCAGAGACTTGAGCATCCTGTTTACAACCTGTTTTCCTGCAGCCAGCCCTGAGAGGGGCTGCCCTGATCCCTGCACAGCATGCTCCCCACCATCTGTGGGCAGATCTGGGCACTGATGCAGCAGTCATGACATCGCTCACACCAAACTAGACACATATCTGAACACTGACACCTTTTCCACCTTCTTAAAGAGCTGTATAATCAGCAGAGCCAGGATGCTGCTGTGGTGCAAGAAGCTGCAAGAGGTGCCACAGCACATCAAATGCCTGCTCGGAGGGAGCCTTTCATTTTAGGTCTCTAAAACATCCTATCTGCAGACAAATTTCTGTAATATCTTTTCTTGGAGGAACTCAATAAGAAGTGCACATAAAGTAGTGCTTTCCAATTGTCAGTCATGAACACAACCATCAGCTCTAATGAGCCACCTTCATTTTTTGGCTTTAATGATTTTGCACGCGTGTTACTGGCACCATGTGTTTAAATTAATTTTAGGACTTTGAAGCCATTAAAGGAAACTGGAGTCTGATCACCATTGTGGTATCTGGTTTACAGTTAGGAAAATATTCTGTTTTTCCTGGATCTTATTTACACGCTGGGAAAACACTAGGAACAGATGGTTTACTATCCAAGTTTTACAAGTGATTCAAACAGGAACAGGCACCCTCCGTGCTGTAAATGTTTATAGAGGCTAAGCATATTCAGCTCCTGCTAATCCCTGCCAACTGCATTAATTAAGTTACTGGTGAGTATGGGGAAAAAGCCATAGGAAGTACTGTTTTATGAACATATTACATTATTCTACACAGTATTTAAGGTCACAGCTAAATTGCTGACATAGATAAAAGAATTCCATGTCTAGAGTAGAGATTTTAATTTTCATGTTAGTTTATTTACCTGTACCAGTGACTAGCAAATAAATCTTTCATTTCGTTTCACCCTGCACACGGGAAAGGCTCTTACAACAACTGCTGGTGAGAGGTGCTCTATCTGGAGTTGTTTTTTTTCTTAACACTAATCTATTAACACAGAGAGAAACATAAAGGGAAGTTTTGGGGGGGGGTGTCCATAGTGATTCTTTGGGGCAACTAAAAAACTATGTTTGTTGTTCCTGCTTTTGGCCAACAACAGCTAAACTTTAAACATCACCTTTTTCCTTGAACAAGACAGTGTAAGAGAGATGATGGTTAAGATCTACAATGCTTGAATTGATAAAGAAGCCTAGGACCCCATCGTGTTTAAATACATCTGAAGTGCAAGCTGACAAGAAGGTCTTTGTTCTTGACTTCTATCTATATTGGATTTCTAGGTGCATTTTTCAAGTTCAGCAAGAGCTGTACATCAGCAGATATCAACAGTCAGTAGAACGTGTGGTCTCATAGTTCTCTTTTTTCTTGTCCAAAGAGAAAGGTCTAATGATTCATACGTTCTCAGATGAAATATTTTCATAACTTCTTCTTGATACCTGAAAATCTGAAAGAGCTTCATTATGCTGTTAAAATCAGCATGATGACTCATTTAATAGCCCAAACAGATCTGCTCAGAAATCACTAGAACTTAGGAAATATAAGGTATAGGTTATATTTCGTTAGTCTGTAGGAATATTGACCTAGAGGAAAACATTTCATGTAAATAAATGCCACTAACTAAGAGCATCCAAGATGCAGATGGAGTTTCAGTTTTGGAATTTGGAGAGAAGTGGTGTCAATGGGCTCTAGGTTGCAAACAGGCTCTGTTAAACAACTTTTATACCGCAGTTTTTAAACTAAGCCACAGGTGTTAGTGGCAATAAAATGTCCATTTCATTGTATACTGGTTGCTTATAGGGTTAGTGATTGAGGAGAAAAAATAGTCTTTTTTTCTGAGTTGGTACTGAAATATTATGATGCTCTGGTTTACTTTTAGGACAGAAAACCTAGGCACTGATCAGTTGGCCTCATTTACATACAACAGATCTTTGTTTAGTAAGTACTGAATTTTAATATGACTGATAACTTAACTTCTGGAACCTGAACAGAATCAAAGTGCATTTACTGCTTATGTTGTGACAGCTACCATTTCATTTCCTGGGAAAATCTGCAGTCATTCTGCTCAAGGGTTGCCAAGAACTGAGACTAGTTATTGTGACAAGACATCATCAGGTTTGGCACTTCCACAGCAACTGAAGTTCTACTTTTCTTTCCAAGGCCTTAAATACTTTAAAATACCTTCTAGAAAAAAGCACTTCTCTGCCTCACACACTTGACTCCTCAGAAAGACAGTGGCAACTATGTTTAGTTTTTGATGAAAGAAGAGGTTTGGAAAATAAGGCAAATAAAATTCACTCATGCCCTAGCTCAACTAGTGTTATTCGAATAAATTCAAAGAGCAAGTATTACATCACTGTAAAGTAACAAGATAACTGCTTCTATCAAGAAATAATTCATTTGTTTCCCTGTCTGAATAATTTTGTCAAAAGTCCTAGGTAATTCTTACCATTAAGTGTTTTGGGGTAAAAAATATACTATGCTAATTAAAGAAACAGAGAACTTGTGGCTTGGAGTATCTACCAATAGCTCTTTTCAGGAATTGACCAAAATTTCAGGTCTCCCTTCCAGTAACCTGAGGACCTTCTTTTGTGGCAAAGGAGTTGCAAAAGAATACACTTCTAGCATGAGGTGCATAGCACAACTTCAAAAAGTCAGGCAGTTGGACTACAGAGTGCTCTGACTCTCAGTCATGAATGTGCTATCAGGTCCTCTTGCAGGATTCTTTCTCTGCATTTGTGGACACACTGCTTTATGCTCCAAGTATTTCTTTGATGTCAGGCTCCCAGTATGATAGCCGTCTTCAACTCTCATTTTGTAACTTCTGCAGTAATACTGTGAGCTGTAAAACAACCTCCTCGCTTTCACTATTGATGGGTAGATAAGGTGATCCCATCAGCAACTAGGGCCTCCAAGGGCACCCTGGGAGTCAGTCTCCAGAGGTCACACAGCTGTATGTCAGCCTAAGAGATACAGAAGTCAGTTTCTGGAACATCTTGTCACATTCATAGTCTACAGCTCTGCGGCTGAGATAGATAAAACTAGCACTAAAGATTCTTGTTTGTCTCGCTTCAGTATACAAGTGTGTTGGTGACGAGATACTGAAACACAACTAGAAATGATGTAGATAAGTCCTAAGTGTATATCATTTTGCAAGGTAGTATTATAAGCTGCAGGTCTAAGAAATAATAATGTCCGTTTCAAAAATCTTTCCTGAAGTTTTGTACCTGACCTGTGATATTAGAACTCACATCATTTTATTCTGAGAGCTAGACAAAAGAAATGCATCCATTTCTTTGCAAAACTACTTTGTTCATTATATCCTCAACCACTTGGTAAAGGACAGCTTATGATAATATCCTATTCTCCCTCCAAAAATCAATACCTTACCAGGCACCTTCCTCTGAGGTTATCAGTAACTTCTTACAGAACTCAGCTACCAAGTAATCCTGGAAAAGGATGAAGAGAAGAGGAGCATAAGAAGTGCAACTACTTATGCCAGGTCAAGATATCCCAGCTATTCAGTATTGATGTTTGACCTGTGACAGTACTGGAAGCTTCTGCAAAAGTGCACCAAGAAAAAATCAGCTTTGTAAAAACATGGGAAAGGAGAAACTGGGGGCAAGTTAATATATCTGCCATCAGATGTGGTCAGAAGAAAAAGTAGGCAACTTAGATACATCTAAAACAATTTTAAATTGATCTATATCAATTCTTTCCAGGATCTGTCACCTTCATGTGCTAAATTACCTAATTTTTTTTAGGAATTATCTCAAACTAAGTCCCATGGAGACATCTGGCAAACCTACCACTGAAGGAATTGTTACTAAAACTGAAAACTCAGGAAAGTTATTAAAACCAGTTCAGACAACACTAAACTGACTGGAAGACAATGCAAAATATCACTATTGTTAAGAACTAGAAGCTAATAGCTTAATGAAAATCAGATGGTTTGCATCCTAGGGGCACCTTACGGGAGCACAGTCTATTTTATTTCATTCAAAAGGTCTCCGGAAGAAATGTGGTCTGCCCTTTATGGTAATATGCAATTTGAATAATGCTTTAACAGAACAGCAGATGCAGGGAAACAATACACTCTCTAAGATTCACATAGCCTGAAAATCCAGAAAGCAGATGTCATTCTGTTACTGTTTCTTTCTCCAGGTGTACATCTCATCATGCAGGAAATAAGACACTTGCCTCTATACCAGTGGACAATTTCCTTGCTCAAATGGTGAACAAAGCACCTCTCAAAAATTATGTTTCTTTTGTGTTAGGCTTTGCCAGGCACTAGAAACAAACAGGAATTCATCAGTTTGCATATCAGAACCGGGAGTTAGAAATTTGAGAGAGTATAACGTGGTCTTATGCAGATGCGGGCAGGACTCTTCTACAAATACATGATATTAGTGTGAAGCAGATGAGGAAATTTTTCATTACTTTGCAGATAAGACTGCAAGCTCATACTCTATCAAGGTTTTCCAGACTGAAGATCACTATAGAAACTTGGCACGTGCTTTAACCCAGCTCTGGAAACCAACTCCTCGTGTTTCTCAGGAACACTTATTTCTCCTGCAACAAGATGAGTCTGCCAGCATTCTGGAGCTTCATTCCAGGAATCTGGCCCTTCATTCCAGGAATCTGGCCCACTCAGGAACCATCAGAGAAACACTGGCAATAGTCAGCGCAGAGGACGGCCATAATCTTGATAAAGGGCAAAACACAGTGGACAAATACTCTTAACACAGCCTACACTGACCATTAAACAAAAAGCCTTGAAACTGCCATGGACTCCTCTTCAACTCTTTTCCTTTATTTACTATACAGATTAGTAGTGGAGACTTCTGCCTCCACTTCCCTGTCACTAATTTCCCAGTTTCTCTCATTTAATCTGTACATCAGGTTTGGTTCAGGGTCAGCATTTGTCAAGGCTGTGGGTGAATTTCCAGTGCTTAGAGACAAAGACAAAGCATCCATATTTGTCTCCTGTCCTACTGCCAACTAGTCATTAAATTCTAGGGCAAAAGCTGTGAAAGCCATGATAGGAGAATCCCAATGTGTGGTGGAACTTCCCAAACCAAACCCAGTACGTGATTATGTGGATAGCTGGCACATTAGGTGAGATCACAGGAGAACAAAGTGGCATAATGACAATGTCAAGACATACTAACATAAGCTAGAGGCCTTCTACAGCAAACTGAGGTAAGTGTGACCCACAGCTGATCACACAGAAAGCTGTGCTGGTAGTAATAGGAGAAATGTGGGTGATGCTCTGTTCTTCCCACTTCTTCCACAGGGGGACTGTAACCCTAGCTGACCTTGTTCTCCCTGGACTTCTTGGTGGTATTTGATGTCTCTGGACAGGACTGCAAACAATACAGAGCCCTTGGAGACTGCTCTGTAGACCTGCTGGAGGAGGTATCTAGCATGTACTGTGCCTCCCACAAAATATTCTTCAGGAAAAAAAAGAAGTAAGCATCCTGCCTGCTTTAGTCATTCTGAGCATGTCACTCCATTGCTATGCTCTCCACACTGGGAGCTGCCAATTGCCAACACCATTTCAACACTTAGTCTTCCCTCTGTGAAGACAGCTACCTGGCTGAGACAAGATAAACAGAATAATCCTTATGAGCTGCTAAGGCAGAAGATAGAACAGATGGGAGACTGCTTTCTTACCCCACAGAAGTCGGGGATACTTCTCAGTTTTTCATACCCCACACTGAGGACCTGGGACCTTTCAAAGACTTTGTGAAAAATAAGGTATCTCTGCCCACTGCAGAAAAGCTATAAAACCACTGGCACAGACACCTGCCTAGAGCTGCGGTGCAGCCAAAATGGGTTCTTACATTCCTTAATTGAGAGCAGAGCGCTGAAATCCCTCTCCCACATAATCAGAGTTATCAGCTATTCCAGGCAAATATGTGCCTATTCCATATCCACAGGTTCCCTTCTCCAAATACCTGTGTATGAGCAATCTTTCCTGTCCAAAACACTACATTTTTTTTAATAGTATATATATCTTTGAAAAGTCTGTATTTTCCAATGTAACAGTTTCATCACAATATGTGTCACTGGCTGTGGAGATGCTGCACTACAGCCCTTCCTCTTCCCCATGGCTGTTGCTGAACAGTGGAATGTGCTGTGGGAGGAATTTCTAGGGATGGCTCTCACTGTGATCACAACTAAGAGCAACACTCATTGGGAAACCCTGACCTGAACATATACAGCCCAGTTTAACCAAGTATCAGCCT
The DNA here is from genome assembly GCA_033459285.1 of Clamator glandarius. Lineage (NCBI taxonomy): Eukaryota > Metazoa > Chordata > Aves > Cuculiformes > Cuculidae > Clamator > Clamator glandarius. Next base: position 721,054 of record JAUNZM010001152.1, read on the forward strand.
TGTCTTTAACAGTGAGAAGAGAAGCTTTCTCCTTTCCCTTCACCATCTTACTCTTCAATGCAATGGTATTAAAGTTCAAGTTAAGTATAAGTTGAAATAACCAAATTCAGGAAAGTCAAAACCAAAAAACTAAAACAACTAGAATTCATAGGAGAAAGAAAATCAGTCATATTTTTTGAAGTAATTACCTAAATAAAAAACAATTGTAAGTGCTAAAGCCCTGTAAGAACACGTGTAGGCAATAACAGCTCTTATAGATGTCAACAGAGAGACATGCATTGAAGGTACTAGAGCAGACACGGGGACACTGTTTGCAGTAGAATCAGGATAACAGCCAGTTCCTCAAATAGCAAAAGACAGCTCACAGAGTGACCATTTCTATCACTTGCACAATTGCTGCTGTGCCGACAGTAAATCAGCTGGCAGCAACTGATGGATGATTCACTGTAGCAAATGAAAATGCAAGTGAAGCTGGACTCCCACCTCTGCCACTTGGAAGTTTGCTTTGGGTAAGTCATAGCTTTGCAGAGACTGGCACTTCTTTGTGTGTGTTCTCCCTCTCCCCTCTAGGGTCTTGGAAACAGAAAACTTGAGGTGTTTGTGGAAACTGGCAGGCTGCCTAGCCACTCTTGTCAAAATGGCTTGGCAAATTTGAGCTGAACACCGGATGCTTACACAGGGATTGTTTCTACTTAATGACCCCACTTGATATCTAAGGTTTCTCTGAACTCTTGGTTTAACTGAAGGACCAGGAGCATTCCATATTTTTATAACTGTAAATCACCAGCAGACCCCACACGCAACACCACTTTTGGAAAAATTTGGAACACTGACATTTGTGACGAAAAACAATCCATGCAGTCTTAATGAGGGAATCAGGTTGAGGAACAACCTCATGCCAAAGGCTGATTTACTGCAAGATCTTACTTGCCCTAAAACTACCAGTTGTCTCATCATTGATGCCCAGTCCCAGCTTAGCTTTCAGTGAAACTCAGTAAATCACAAATCTTGCTCAATCGGTCTTGCATTGAGGCAGACTGGCCTAACACGTTGCAAAAATCACTTATTTATTTATTTTTTAGTTTATTTTTCAAAATCTGCAGCAAGTCATTGGAGTCCCCCAGCTTTTGCCCACAAGAGCAGTATGACCGATGTAGGTAGTGAAGTGGTCTTTCACAGTCCCAAATGCTGCGACGCTGACACATCTTTAAGAAAACAGGTCAGTAGTGGTGAAAGCCAGTGTCCCTGATGCCTTTCCCTTGCTAGCTTTTTCTTCCCTTCTCCTTCCTAGCTTCTCATTCTAAGCTGACCTGACTCCACTTGGGACCATTTCTGGGAGCTTCGCTCCAGCAGATGCAGCAAATTGGTGCAGTACTGTGAATGCTGGACCTTCTTCTTCCCTTTTTTGCTTTAATACGTCCCTGAGGTGGTGCAAAAATTCACCTGTCTTCCAGGCAGCTACTTATGATAAAGAGCTCAGCTCCATACTGGGCTGCCCATGTTCTCCCCGATGCAGGCTACGTCTCCTAGCACAAGGCCAGTGCAGTGTGTCTTGGCTTCTGCCCTGCTGCCCAGACCAGGATGCAAGATACTAAAGCATTAAATCTCACATCTCCATCATCATCCCTGAATGACTCGATCTCATCTAGGTGCAGAATGGCAGCGCTGCTCAGAGGCCTGTACACCAGACATCGCAGGGCATATAGCTTGGAAGTGACTGAGCTGGGGAAATAGCTTCTCGCCCAGAAGCCTGCCTGTGCTCAGCCATCTCTCACCCCACCAACCCACCCCCAGGGACTAGCTCAACCTTCTGTGTGGCTCTTTAATACCATCTGCTACACTGAACAGCCTGATCCTGCACCAGCGCTATAGCAAGTGCGTCAAATCCATTACCTTGCCGGCACTGGTTAGAATCCAGTGGGATTATGGAATGTTTTGCTGAATCCAGCTAACCAGGAATGGCAAAATAATTAACAAAACAATTCATTGTTACTGTGAAACAATACATTTTTTTATGCAGTGCCTTAGTTAACCCAGCTAAGTATATTAGGGACTGGACAACTTGTGGCCCACACCATGGACCAGTCAAATCTGAGCTACTGCATAGTTTGTCAGGCTAACATAAAAAGCTGGTCTGCATTTCCCTATGAAAAAAAAGGGTCTATGAATGGTTCCTACTGCCATGCCAAGAATAATACCAAGCAAGAGAGGAAACCTGCTCAAGTGAGCCTGGAAATCATTTTAAACAGGAATCAAATACAATTTGGTATTTTTCTTAATGAAAGGCTAGGCTGCATTAGCAAGAGTGATGTGACTTCACCAATGTGTGTTTATAAAAACCTAATGTAACAATATTTTCAGAGGGTGGAAAAGATATTTTTACAGATATCTTGGAGACAGTAAATAGTCTATATTTGTAGCAATTCATGGATACCATTTTTCATCCAGTTTCTTCCAGAATATCACAGAATCACAGAATAACCAGGTTGGAAGAGACCCACTGGATCATCGAGTCCAACCATTCCCACCAATCCCTAAATCATGCCCCTGAGTACCTCATCCACCCTAACCTTAAACACCTCCAGGGATGGTGACTCAACCACCTCCCTGGGCAGACTGTTCCAATGCCTAACCACCCTTTCCGTGAAGAATTTTTGCCTAATCTCAAGCCTAAATCTCCCCTGGCGGAGCTTGAGGCCATTCCCTCTCGTCCTGTCCCCTGTCACTTGGGAGAAGAGGCCAGCAATCTCCTCTCCACAACCTCCCTTCAGGTAGTTGTAGAGAGTAATAAGGTCTCCCCTCAGCCTCCTCTTCTCCAGGCTAAACAACCCCAGCTCTCTCAGCCGCTCCTCATAAGATTTGTTCTCCAGCCCCTTCATCAGCTTCGTGGCTCTTCTCTGGACTCGCTCCAGAGCCTCAACATCCTTCTTGTGGTGAGGGGCCCAGAACTGAACACAGTACTCGAGGTGCGGTCTCACCAGTGCCAAGTACAGAGGGAGAATAACCTCCCTGGACCTGCTGGTCACGCCATTTCTGATACAAGCCAAGATGCCATTGGCCTTCTTGGCCACCTGGGCACACTGCTGGCTCATGTTCAGTCCTGTCAACCAGCACCCCCAGGTCCTTCTCCTCCTGGCAGCTTTCCAGCCAGGTCTCTCCTAGTCTGTACCTCTGCTTAGGGTTGCTGTGCCCCAAGTGCAGGACCCGGCATTTGGCCATGTTAAACCTCATGCCGTTGGTCTCAGCCCAGCAGTCCAGCCTGTTCAGGTCCCTTTGCAGAGCCTCCTGACCCTCCAGCAGATCCACACTTCCACCCCACCCAGCTTGGTGTCATCTGCAAACTTGCTAAGGGAGGACTCAATGCCTTCATCCAGGTCATTGATAAAGACATTAAACAGGGCTGGATCCAGCACTGAGCCCTGGGGAACCCCACTTGTCACTGGCCTCCAGCTGGATTTAACTCCATTTCCCACCACCCTCTGGGCCCGGTCATCCAACCAGTTTTTCACCCAGGAGAGTGTGCGCCCGTCCAGGCCAGAGGCCGACAGTTTCCGAAGCAGAATGCTATGAGAAACTGTATCAAAAGCTTTACTAAAGTCCAGGAAGACCACATCCACAGCCTTTCCCTCGTCCAAGAGTTTAGTCACTCGGTCATAGAAGGTGATCAGATTACTCTGGCAAGACCTGCCTTTCATGAATCCGTATTGACTGGGCATGATCACCCGGTTCTCTTGCAAGTGCTTCTTGATAGCACTCAAGATCACCCGCTCCATGACTTTCCCCGGTACCGAGGTCAGACTGACAGGCCTGTAGTTCCCCGGATCCTCCCTGCGCCTCTTCTTATAGACGGGCACAACATCAGCCAGCCTCCAGTCCAGTGGAATATATGTATTTCTACAACCAGCTGACAGAAAGACACAGAACAGCCCTAAAGATGCATATATATACATTTTCACCTCAAGATTGCCTGGGAGGAGAGCTGTTGAATTTGCAGTTTACCAGAAGCGTTCACCCTACTTAAAACTGGTAGCCTCCCTCAACCAGTGAAAGTGTGGCAGGTGGGTGAGTTGCTCTGGAGATAATGATCTGCTGCTGGACATCACCTTCCAGGGGGAGGGCAGGGACAACCACCAACTGCCCTGAGAGTAGCACAACAAGAATGCAGGCGTATACTGTGCACCGTGTTGTAGGTGTGTGTGAGCCAAACACGGGCAGGGCACAGGAATAATTACAAAGCCACAAACAGAATCACAGAATGATAGAATGGTTTGGGTCGGAAGAGACCTTAAAGATCATCTAGTTCCAAGCCCCCTGCCATGGTCAAGGAAACCTGCCCCTACACCAGGCTGCTCAAGGCCCCATATCTTATCCAGAGATAAGTATAAATTTATTTCCATTACCTCACAATCTGGGGCAACTCCAAAATGCAGGTACCACAAAGCTTGGTCCCTGCTCATGACCTGGGGCAGCTCCAAAATAGCACCTGGGCAGAGGGAACACAAGCAGGAATGTAGGCATTGAAGAGCTTGGTCCTTGCTAGAAGATGTGTGTGTGTAGCCTGACACTGCCTGTATTTATCACTGGAAAACAGAGTAGTTTTCCACTGTGCTTTGATCTTTCTCACAGCAGGGCTGGAATTTCAAGCATGTTTTCTAGGATAGTCCTGAGTTTCACAAGCCTATGTTACCCAAACAGAATAGGTTCTGCCTGTTGAACACCTAAGACTAAGAAATTATTAGCCTGACTTATGTTTTTCTGCATCTTAGCTGCAGGGCCATTTGAGCTCATTCATAGTTCCTCCTCACTGGTCTTCTGTTATATTCCCACAAGGCACATGCACAAAAAAATCCCACAGTATTTTGAGGCTGCAGAGTTGCAGCACATAAAACAAGTCAGTTCTGCAGAGGAAGCAGGCTGCATACAACAGTTTCATGGCCCCATCACTGCTTGTTGGCTAGAAGGGCTTGAGCCCTTCTGTTTGCAGACCACTTGCAATCTCAGGCAGTGAAGGAAAAGCCGATCACCACATCAGATTTTCACTCTGTAGCCGAGGTAGATAGTAAAGGCTTTCTTTAAATTCAGCAGAAATCCATGGTTTCAGGACACAATTCACTTTGCTATTGTAGATATCTACTTTAAGGAGTCAGATCACACCTAGACCCCCACCTTTCTCCACTAGCTAGAGGAGATTTCACTACTTCCGATGCAGATGGCTTGTTACTCAAACTGATTCCACCCTGGACATGATTAATTGCCCAGCTTCAAAACTCAGGCACACAAAACATTCCTGTAGACCAATCGGCAAGCCCAAGCTGTCAGGCCAGGGATGATACTTTACACACAGAATCATAAAATCATAAAGATTGTCTAGTTCTAATCCTCCCTGCCAACAGGCAAGGACATGTCCCACTAGATCAGGCTACCCAAGGCCCCATCCAGCCTGGCCCTGAACACCTCCTGGGATGGGACAGCCACAACTTCCCCAGGCAACTCATGCCAGGGCCTCACCCTCTGAAACAGGAATTTCATCTTAAATTCACCTTGGACAAAAAAGTAAAAAAAAAAGGGAGTATATGGCTGTACAACCTCAATAGTTGTCTGGAATGGCATGCACCACTGCAAGCAATATCTGCAGAGACCTCTAGCTCTGCTGTGCTTTACTATCCAGTGAAAGAAGTTACTCAGGCACTGGTTTGTCAAAATTTTGCTTTCGCACAGGGCAAGGCTCACATTTAGTACAATTAGAACCTGTGCTTACCCACTGACCCCTTCCCAAAAGAGGCTGAAATAAAGAACTGGTACTGAAGAGCTGTGATTAAAATTTAAAATCTGACTTGATGGATACACTAAATTATTCTGATTTCTAGTTCTAGCAGTCACCAGGTTTTATTTCTCTTTTTAACAGACAAGATAAACCTTCTTGCAAAGAAAAATGTTCAGAAAATCTGACATGATCTCCATAAAAAACACTAACAAAACTCCACTAAAAATCCAGAATTTTAATTTTACCTTTCTACAAAGTGATCTTAAAGACTGAGTGTACATCTTCACCAAAGCAACAAACTAAGGCATATTCTCCATGGCCATGTTTACAAACTAAAGACTTCGAAAAGCTATGTGACTTGATCTCATTCAAACTTTGTCAAGATACAGGCAGTAAAAACTTCAAACATTTGACTGACTTTCACATGTTATGGACTGTCAATTCATATAATCACCATGAGTATAAGCTAGATTAATTTCAAATCACTGAAACAAATACTGTAGTAAGAGCATGAAGCTTAAACATTATTTTAAAGTGCTCATTAGAAACCAAACATTTAATTTTTAATTAAGAAGTGTCAAAAGTATTACATTCCTTACATTGAGTCTGAAAGTACAGTATGTACACAATCTACAGTCTTGTCTTTATAAATAGGAAATAACTTATCTATGTCTTAAACATGACTAGTAGTTGAAGGGAAGTGGAAGGATTATTTCAGTTTGGCCAGAAAAGGGAAAAAAGCGGCACATTCATCCCATACATACAGCTACTGGAATTCTGTATCCCCAAGTGCGGCCATTTTGGCCAATCTCCTTTACAAGCACTCATGAAGCATCTGCCAGTGTTGCCAGTAGAGAATTACACCATATCTCTTGGGACAGAATTGCCTGGGTCTCTAGAACTGACAAGGCTACTGCTAAGAGAAGCTGTAATGAGACCCAAGTCCTGTAATTAAACAAAAAAAATATGTACTGCAATGTCTTACCATTTGCAGAGAGAAAAGTACACTGTCAAACAATAAAATTTTGGACATTTTTATCTGGCACTAAACCATGCCTCTCAGCACCTCATCCACCTGTCTCTTAAACACCTCCAGGGAAGGTGACTCAACCACCTCCCTGGGCAGCCTCTGCCAGTGCCCAATGACACCTTTCCATGAAACTTTTTTTCCTGATGCCCAGCCTAAACCTCCCCCTGGTGCAGCTTGCGGCCATTCCCTCTTGTTATATGACCTGTCACTTGGGAGAAGAGGCCAGCAACCTCCTCTCTACAACCTCCGTTCAGGTAGTTGTAGAGAGTAATAAGGTCTCCCCTCAGCCTCCTCTTCTCCAGGCTAAACAACCCCAGCTCTCTCAGCTGTTCCTCATAAGATTTGTTCTCCAGCCCCTTCACCAGCTTTGTTGCTCTTCTCTGGACTCGCTCCAGAGCCTCAACATCCTTCTTGTGGTGAGGGGCCCAGAACTCAACACAGTATTCAAGGAGCAGTCTCACCAGTGCTGAGTACAGAGCGAGAATAACTGCCCTGGGCCTGCTGGTCTCGCCATTTCTGATACAAGCCAAGATGCCATTGGCCTTCTTGGCCACCTGGGCACACTGCTGGCTCATGTTCAGTCGGCTGTCAACCAACACCCCCAGGTCCTTCTCTAGGCAGCTTTCTAGCCAGACTTCTCCTAGTCTGTAGCTGCACAGGGTTGTTGTGTCCCAAGTGCAGGACCCGGCATTTGGCCTCGTTAAAACTCATGCCATTGGTCTCAGCCCAGCAGTCCAGTCTGTTCAGATCCTGTTCAGAGTGCACTGTAGCGCTTATAAAAAAATAAGACAAAATTAATTCAAAGGCATAGGTGCCATATGTAAAAGCATACACCAGCCTTCTTATAGGGCCCTAACCAGTTCCTTCCAACTGAGAGCTGCAGTATATTTGTAGTCATGTCTCTTGTCCTTACAGAAGCTTATCAAACCTCTTCATCTCACTACCAGTCCCCTGTGATTTTAAATTAACAGTTTTGCAGCATATGGTTTTACCCTGCACATAGGTTAAGTCTGTTTCACACGAAACTAATGCCAGGTACCTGTGAAATGCTGGTATGGTAAATCGTTGTACTACCTACAGCACTCACACTTTTCCATAATCCCCCTTAAAATAAAACATGTCAAGCTTTCAAAAAAATGAACAACCTTACAAGCAGAAGACCCATGAGTTCTCATGAAAGTACAATAAAAAATACTTAACTTCCCCCACCACTTTTCACTTCTCAGCTGCTATGGAATGCAACATTTCATTTTTTCCCCAGACTTTTCATGATTTTGCGACTGGACTTCATAACTTTCAGAAAGATGCAGGACACACATATTCGAGTAAAATCAAAAGCCACAAAGTAAAATAACAGTGGACATTCCACAAGTGGAATTATAACTTTTAGTCAACATTTCAGCTAGGCTAAAGTTAAAAATATGTTGTACAAAGTCACTTCAACATCTGCAGGAATAAGCTTTTTGTTTACTTTAGCCTCAGCTTAATGCATGGCCATCCTGAACTATGCAATTTCTTAAAAACACAAAGAGAAGGGGGATTATAAAGCTATATTTCTTCCCTACTTATACCCATTAGCAGATACTTCCCTTGCAAAACAAAATTCATGTGAAAAAAAAAAAAAAGTTCTGTGGTGCTCAGAAGAGTTGAAGGCAAACACATATGTATGGGCAACAGAAGCTGTCAAGGTGACAAACGATTCAGTGGACTGCTTTCTTCTGCACCCGCAGCAAGCTTGAGAGTTGTCAGCTTTCGAGGGGGGTGCTGAGGACTCTTACGAAGGTTGTCATCCATCTGCAGAGAAATAATGAGAGCCGGATCTGGCAAACGGTGGAATATAGATCATACAATTAGTCTATTTGTCAGGGCTGCCACCATTAATGCTGGGTTTTACCCCGTTATTTCAGGACAAGACAAAATTGATGCCTTGGTTCCTTCCCATTACAAAATATTTGCCTGTGTTAAAGCTGCTATACATTCCATTAGCATATGGTGCACCAAACTAGGACGAATACATATACTTCTGCTCAAATTTTTTGCCAAAGTTACTGAAGAAAGCAAGGTTACAACCTTCTTCTAAGAGGTCAAAGTTTCAATTCCAAACAATAGCCAAATGCTGCTAGAAAGCAGATCACAAGTAAAACTACTAACATCAATGGACGCTTATGCACGTTCAGTATCTTGCAAGAACAAATCTTTCCCAAATTAGAAATGTTCTGGAAGTGCTGGATGAATTAAGATTAGTTACAGATTTCAAAAAGCGTTTCATAAAGAAATGTGGTAAGACCTTTTCAGACACGTTAAAATTAATCTCAGAGTATAAAGATTTTATATTTTCAAATAAATCAGTCTAAGGCCCTGTGCATAATGAGCTGTCAGAGTTACTACAGAATAAATAAGATCATAGAAGACAGAACAAGGGACATCTCCAGAGATCATCTAGCCCACCCTATTTCCTCCAGGGAGATCAGCTTTACCTAAGTCATGCCTGAGAAATGTCTATGTAACCCATTCTTTAAAACTTCCACACTTCAATGCCACAAAGAGAAGACATAATCAATACCTAATGCTACATAAGCTGATCATAGTTAATGATCTATTTCCTACACCAATCTTTTTCAGGAAGAAAGGCCTTCTCTCCTCCTAGTTAAAGAGTTCTGTCTGCATCAGCAGACTAATTCTTCACAAGTATTTTTCACCAAATTATATAGTTTCTGATAGGTGCTGAGTGACAGCATTAGAAACAAAGAATATAAAGCAATAAAAGCTAGATGTAGAAGAAGCAGGAATAAAAATGACCGTAGGTTAGTAACTACAGCATGCAGCTGGGAGCAAGGACAGCTGATGATCCGTCTTAACTTGCAGGACCACTTCTGAATTTTGATCAATAAAGTTACTTCCTCCTTTGCTAGAATGTCCACTTGTGGACACTTGTGGAAAGACACCTTTCTTTTGGTGGTATGCACACCTGCAATACAATATTCTTTCAATTGTAATAAAAATATATTTTAAGTACAAGGCTTCATTAATTATTCTTTTCAAATGGTGTATTTTTCCTGCCTCTCTACACAAAGTAACTTCCTAGGAAAGAAGGAATTAAAATAAGATGTCCATTGTACAGTTGCAGTTGCCATGCAAGAATATCTGTGAACAATTAACCAAAATGAAGCAGAAAAATTAGAGAGTGAAGCAAAAGTAACCTTTTCAATCAAGTTGGATTCCTTATTTACAAGCTGTGTGAGTTTCTGCAGATTAGCATCTGCTGTATCCTGTCCAGCCGGAGAATGGCCTGGAGAGTGAAGGTAGAAAGATTAAGAGTAAAAAGGAATTTACAAAAGCTTTTAAATCCTTAAAAAAATAACTTGCGTTGGAGAGAAAGTGCATGCAGTATTTTTACTCCAAGAATATAAATGGAAAAGCCAATTCGTGTAAGAAAAACAGAAGTACTAAGCACAAGCTATAACATAGGTACAGCTGCATTATGCCAATGCCTGACAGAATCTAAAACTGAATACTAAGCTTTGCTCAGAATTTTCAATCCTTTCTGCATAACTTCGGAAGTTTATCTACCTCATTTTCCCACAGAAGCTCTAGCTAAACTACATGAAATCTAATTCTGCCTTGGTTCACAGATGGAATCCTGGAGTGCTAATCCAAATAAGACTGCACATGCCAAAGAGAGGAAAAGAAACACAGCTTACCTGAAACAGTTAACCTGAAGTAGCAATTTAAAATATCATCACAGAATCGACACAGATTAGGAAGTTGTTTCAAATGCTCTTGTAATTGCACTCTGGGGAAGCAGACTTTATAAATTGGTGCAAGGAAACCAAACACAAAGGCATCCAAGGTGGTAGGCCTGGAAAGAGTGACAAAACAAAACATCAAAATGACCATGGTAAGACATTAAGACCTCTACAATGTTGTTGTTTTCTGTGTAAGTTAAACACAAGTCAGCACAGAGAAGTCAGCTCTTCTGGCATTCCATCTTTTCATATCAATCTGGTGAATGCTTTGCACAAAATATCTACCAATTTCAAGACCTCTGGAAATGTGCTGGCAAGTTAAAACAGTAACTTCAGCATTAAAATCCACTCATGCTGTCACGTGCACTGATAAACAAGCCACTCTAAAACACATTTCTGGCACCACACAAGCCAAGCTGCATGACAGCCTGTATCTCATGAACTGGTCCAACTTCAGAGGCTAAAGGAACAGATCACCCTTTTTAGGATCTGTAGGTGCTATGTTGTTGGTAATATCTGCTTCCTGGTCTGTGCACATACCACAGGAAAAGGAGTGTTTCCAAACCTATAGCCTCCACCTATAAAGGCAGTTCTAACACCTCAGGCTTAGAGCATTTTTTGCTACATATAGTCACAAGGCGTGACACTCAGTGGCTAGAAAAGTATTATCTAGCATTCACTAACTCATAAAGCACTCCACATTTTCTTAGCAGCTGTGGGAATCATCTGCCTCTGTGGAAAAACGCAGGATGAAGGAAACACTGTATTGCCTTAGTCCAATGATGTCATTTGGACCCTTCAGATTTACATGAAAAGCAGAGTGCAAGACACAAAACTTCTGTGCAGCACTTCTAATATGCTAGTTAAAAAAAAAATTAAGTGTTCACAGAGCCATGTAGTACCTGTTTTATTAGTCATTAAAAAAAAAAAATCACACTCACGTATCTCCAAAGAAAAACTGTGATGTTCCCAATCTCTTCGACAGGAGATTTAGGCACTCCTTGGCATCTCTGTATATCTGATGAGACACAAGACTGTCTAAGAGTCCTAGGAGTTGCATGGCTAGTATGCACAGCATCATTCATCATTTGACAGTGTGCTAGACGGTTTCCATTCTTCTCTTTGACAGCACCACCTTACAAATTCTTTACTATACAACATATACCTGTGCTTCCACTTCAGTCAGACTGTAGAGTGGGGGCCCTCCCCTGGTCAGCATGATCCTGTTCAGTGCTTCCCTGGACATCTTTCCAGGCAGATATAAACTCAGTGGGAAGGCAATCCTTGAGGCAAACCATGGTTTTGTCACACTGCAGTAATTTTCAGCCTCAATCCAGAAAGTGTGCAACTGTGTCAACATAAGGAAAAATATGACAGAAATTTGAGTAAGATTAGTAGACATCTCTTTAAAGTTCCCTGCGCAACATCTCTGCCAAAGAACCACCAGGAATTATTGTCATTTAAAGTAATCAGACTCCATAAAGAATTATAGTAATCACAGACTTATAGAATAGTTTGGGTTGGAAGGGGCCTTTAAGATCATCTAGCTCCAACCTCCCACCAGACCAGGCTGCCCAAGGCCCCAACCAGCCTGGCCTTGAACACCTCCAGGGATGGGGCAGCCACAGCTTCCCTGGTCAACCTATTCCAGGGCCTCACCACTCTCATAGTGACGAAATTTCTCCTTATGTCTAGCCTAAATCTGCCCCCCTCTAGTTTACACCCACTGCTCCTAGTGCTACCACTACAAGCCTTTGTAAACAATCCATCCCCAGCTTTCTCACAGGCCCCTCTCAGGTACTGTAAGGTTGCTATAAGATCTCCGTGAAGCCTTCTCTTCTCCAAGCTGAAAAAGTCCAACTTTCTCAGCCTGTCCTCATATGGGAATCGCTCCAGCCCTCTGATGATCTTTGTATCCCTCTGGACCCATTCTAACAGTTCCATATCCTTCTTAGGTTGAGGATTCCAGAACTGGACCCAATACTCCAAATGAGGTCTCACAGGAGAGGAACAAACAGGCACAATCACCTCCCTCAACCTGCTGGCCATGCTTCTTTTCATGCAGCCCAGGATACAGTTGACCTTCTGAGGCCAACCTTTGAGTCTAAGAATATATAATTAAGGCAACAGCTACCTCCCACCTAAAGAAAAACAATGAAAACATTACATAGACCCATATGCACAAGCATAAAATCACATACACACTCATGTTTATGTATCTGTACATACATACACATACTCATATATACACACACACTGTATGTAGAAAATATATTACCAAAAAAGTTGCAGTAGTACAGAATCAGGAATGAACTCTCCAGAATTTAATTTTATATAAATCTTAAAAGTTATTGTGAATCAAAAAACTTGTGGGTCAGCTGAAGGCACTAGCCTATGATATCATCTGGTTAGAGTATTTTTTCCTCTACAAACTGAAGTCAAAGTAATTCAAGAGGTCCAGTGCCTGGGGATTTTTATAGCTCTAATGTACTTATACTAAATTGGTGAGGATATGTGGCCGTGTGTTACTTAGAACTGAAAAATGAAACTACTGATGAGTATTTTAATTTCCTAAAGGTTTTAAATGAACAGTTCAAAAAGCTTGTGCAGCTTCGCACACCACATCAGACACATCTTACTGAAAGCTTTTTCAAAAGAATCAAATGAAACAAAAACCAGCCATAATACACTGTTTTAGGGATACTGTTTCCCAAAGAGCATCTGAAAGAAAAAAATACAAGAGAAGAGCCCTTTGTGTGAAGTAATAAATCTTCCATAAGTTCATTATTATTAATTTACACCCCACAAACACAAAACTGTTTCCTTTTCAAAAGTTGTTCAGCAGTATTTCCAAAATCAGACTAAAAAGCAAATACATTCCAGCCAGGGCGAGACACTTCAATGTGTCTCAAATCAGGCACTCTTATAGCATTCACTTCCAAAAATTTTGACCTTTATAAAGTATTTCTCAATATTTACCAGAGCAGGAAGCAGTTTCTCTTCAAGTAGTGCAATATATGCCAGAGTATCCGCTCCTTGCTTTGCAGACAATTGATAATCAGCATTATATTTCTAGAAATTAAAAAAAAAACCAAAACATACTACAAATAGTGTTACACAGAGATTTCCAAAAAGATGATAAATGCAACACAAAGTTGCTTCAAGCTTAACAGCTATCAAGTCAGTAAATACAATGACATATCTGGGGACATAAGACATGTGCTCATTAGAACTTCCTTACTTCTTCAGGCCAACTATGTCAAACCTTTTTGTATCTCCCAGTTTCATTTTCACATTCTTAGATTTCTGGGCTCTGCTACTCCCAAAATAACCTTTGTGTCTCATTCCCATTCCTTTATAAGTAACTGCCCAGTCATTCAGAGGCCTTTTTTTTCTGTACTTAGGAATGTAGCATACCTCTGGCAAGCCACATCTTTATTTTTGAAGAAGCATCTGGCACTTGAGCTAGTGTAAGTATTAAAAAGGCAAGCATTCCCTTCTTTTGTTTTTAATTCACATTCTAAAAGTTTAGAAACTGGATGCTAGCAATATAATGAAGCAACACACAACTAAATTAATGCAGTTAGCACTGAGTTTTTCATTTTGACACTAGATCCTTTTAAGGTAAATCAGGAGCTGATAATTTTCAGGGGAGAGAGGAGATTTGCTTCATTCATTTAGAAACAAAGGGTCAACACTGACCCTTAGATACCTGAAAGCCAAGCATAATATCATTATACTTTAACTGAAAGAGGTTTTTTTTCCCCTGACATTAAGGAATCTTTTGGCCACGGAACTTCAGAATTTTACAATTGTCTAAAATCTCATCTCAAATGGGAAGTTTATAGATCCTGTTTTTCTCCCCCCGATTTCAAGTTCCACCAACATGGCATTCATCAATCTGCCTGACTAGGCAGGAACTGAATTTCTAATGTAAAAGCAGAATAGTGGGCTGGAGGACCATCTTAGAAATAAAAATATGATTCCATGCTTTATTAGACAGCTTTATACTTTGTGGAAAAGAAGAAATTTTCTAGTTTTATTCTTTGTGAATAAAACATTAAGAGATCTGCAAAAGGCAAGCAAGAGTTGACTACGTGATAACATGACGTTTATCAAGAAATATCTGCATTTTTACACTACAACCTCAGAAAAACTATGTAGATTGAAAACAACTCTGTATATTTTATCCTTAAAAAAAAAAAAAAAGGCAATAAGGAAGGAGACAATTAGTCATTTAAGCAGTTAAAACCACACACTTCCCAGACTGTGATATCTGAGGCCTGCAAAGCCATAATGATAAGTGTTATAATTAAGGGCAAGGTGCTCATTGAGAAACCACTCAATTAAGGCCAGTTTGTTGTCCTTTTCAAAAAAACAGTTTTCTCATGCCTGTTTTTAAACCTTTCACATAGTTATCAACATTTCATTCAGCAACCTGTTATCCACCATTTTGAAATTTTCACATATGTAAGAAAAATAAGAAAGCATTGGGCTCCAGATTTTCAGCATGAATGTTTCAGTATAAATGTATAAAGGGGACATGTACAACCGCTACAAGAAAGAGAAAACAAGTGTTTTGAAAGACTTACCTGCTTTCTTAAAAAGTTTAGTATTTTTGCTGGCTTAGAAACAACAGTGTCTTCTGATATCAGGACTGGTACATCTCCTAGAATGCATAAACAATAACAGCCCACAATTTATATGAATGAGTTCTAACACAATTAGAAAGCAATCAGTCACTTCATCTGCTCTTCTCTACAGCATGTTCTTATCTTCCTAACGTGTATGTATAACTAAGTTTTACACAGCAGGGGATTTCCGCCAAGGTCACAAACACCTTTAGTTATTGTGGCCTTCACTAACAACAATACACAAAAAAAAAGCCCACCTCAAATCAGACCAAAGCCAACATCTTCTGCTAGACACCTGATACTTTGAAAACCACGCTACCTGTCTGGATTTCAGATGTTCAGATTCAGACAAAGATTCCAGCCCTGTATAACTGCCTTTTCAAGTCATTCACCTCTGTGCCGTTCCTCTTTTTTACTCCAATTTTTCCCTGCCCTTCCCTCCAAATCCATTTTAACCAACTGTTTTCTCTAACCTACCTACAGTCACTGCATCACCATCAACTACTCTGGAACCAAGTATTTCCCTCATATCAGAGGCCTACTGTTCAGCCTTTATTCACCAAAGACTGCAGAGTGCATCTTTGTAGCAGGGATGATCTTGTAGCACATTCACAATTTAAATCCACAATGAGCCCAACACACCTGTGCTGCTAAATATTACTGAAATACAAATCAGCAGCAGCACTGACTATTTGGAGTTTTTTTCTTTTAGATATAATGTATTTTGGTTATGAAGAAAGCTCCTGAACTTTTGGCAAGTACATTCACTTTGGTCTTGGTATCTTCTACTAACAGAAAACAATACACTGAGAAGTAAGAGTTGCAAAGGGGCAACCTCTGCATGCTAACAGTAACACCTAAACCCATGATACGGTTAAGTGCAAATGACAGAGTACTTTGATCCTGCTGTGATTTTACCTCTCCGGAACATACCAAGACAATAAGTTAAGTGCTGAGCAAACAAATAAGCAGTGAGTAAAATAAACTAACGCAAAGAAGTCCTCTCTGATATCTTATCTTCAACTTCCCTGGCAACTAGGTTGTTAAGTCACCTTTTCCAACTCCATCTCTCTAATAAAGCATAGCTGGTGCACACTCATCCCAGCTGGTGCAAGTTAAGACTCTTTGAGGCATACATTCCACTTCCAACTGTACCAGCCCATTAAATTCTCTATAATTAAAGAACACTATTTCCATACACGAGACATATAAATATGCAAAGTGGAAAAAGCTTAAAAATTTGCTTCTGCTATACCGTCAATTTAGACTGCCTCACAGAAACAAGTATGTACTTGGCACCACTGCTTTGTTGACTGTCTGCTCTTTCGCCTATGTACATTCTAATAAAGTGTTATTTGAGGCACTTTATTTATGCCTTCCACTATTTTATTCCACAAATTCATCACACTTGGACCTTGTCCAGTCATTTATTGATGCACTGTGAAAACAGGTAGCTCCCACTGTGGTGGGTCACACTCACAAATACAAAACCAAATTCATAGAATCAAAGAATGACTAGGTTGGAAAAGAGATCTTACATCATCAAATCCAACCATTCCTATCTGCCACTAAACCATGTACTTGAGTATCTCGGCTACCGGTCTTTTAAATACCTCCAGGGATGGTGACTCAACCACCTCCCTGGGCAGCCTCTGCCGGTGCCCAATAAACCTCTCTGTGAAAATTTTTTTTCTGATGTCCAGCCTGAAGCTCCCCTGGCAGAGCTTGAGGCCATTCCCTCTTGTCCTGTCCCCTGTCACTTGGGAGATGAGGCCAGCACCCACCTTTCCACAACCTCCTTTCAGTCACCTGTAGAGAGCACTAAGGTCTCCCTTCAGTCTCCTCTTCTCAAGCATAAACAACCCCAGCCCTCTCAGCCACTCCTCCAGCCCCTTCACCAGCTTTATTGCTCTTCTCTGGACATGCTCCAGAAACAACGCAGAAACTGGAACGTGCACTAAGAACACGGCCACGATTTAAAGCATTAAAACTGCAAAGACTGTTACCTTTTGGAGCTCTCCAAGAGTTATTTATAGTATTCACTGTCAAGGAAGCACCAGAAAATTTAGCGTAAGCCTGCAATAAAGATGGGGGGCGGGGGGGAATCCAGTCACTATGTATAAGAGAAATCACAGAATCATCAGGCTGGACAAGACCTTTGAGAGCACCAAACTCTGCTCGTTACTGAGACCTCAACCCATGCGCCTTTTAAATACCTCCAGGGACAGTGACTCAATCACCTGCCTGGGCAGCCCGTTCCAGCGCCGATAACCCTCGCGGTGAAGAAATTTTTCCTCACGTCCCACCCTAACGCCCGCCGGCACCGCTGGAAGGCAGCGCTTTAGCAGTCGTTCTGTGGAGCTTAGCGGCCTCCGCTCCCGGGCGACGACGAAGCCTCGGGACAGCGCAGGTGGCAGGGTTCCTCCTCCTTCTCTCCCTTCCTTCCTCCCTCCCTCCCTCCCTCTCCCTCTCCCTCCCCCTCCCTTCCTCCCTCCCTCCCTCCCTCCCCCGTCCCACGGCGGTTACCATGACGGTGAGCGACTCTGGGTGCAGGGACGGCAACCCCCAATCGCCCCCCCAGCAGCTCAGCTCCATGGGGGCCGCCATCTTGTCCGCGCGCCTCCCGCAGCTCGCGCGCCGCCGCGGGGAGGAACGGGGGGAGGGAGGGGGCGGGAAGCGCGTGCGGGAGGGGGTCTCGCGCCTCCCCCACGGCTGCGGAAGCTCGGTTGCTGCGCGGTTTGCGAGGCGGAGCGGAGCTCGGCGGGGCATCTGCTCTCCGCAGCGACATTCAGCACGTTCCTCACTCTCCAAGGAATGTCTAATGTGACTGTGAGCTGCGCGACAGTAACATCTCTTGGAGCTTTGGAGCCAGCCCGGCCTGACCTTGCCTTTGGGGCAGGGAGAGGCTGCGAACAGGTGATCACAGGAGAAAATGCATCTGCTAAGCACAGGTCACACTGCACACAAAGCGCTGTCATCGTCAGAGAATGAACAGTGCCTGGAAAGCCACTGTTTGAAAGAAAACATGCTGTCAGAGGGACGTTATGTCTTAACTTTTTAAAAATAAGGAAGGAATGAATCACATTAAGGGAATTAATTAGCTTAAGCGAGAAGGAGAAGGAGAAGGAGGAGAAGGAGAAGGAGGAGAAGGAGAAGGAGAAGGAGAAGGAGAAGGAGAAGGAGAAGGAGAAGGAGAAGGAGAAGGAGAAGGAGAAGGAGAAGGAGAAGGAGAAGGAGAAGGAGAAGGAACACAGGAGGAAGAAGAAACAGGAGGAGGAGAGGAAGAGGAACAAGAGTGAGAGCAAGAACAAGAACAATTTTGGCCAGCTTGCAGTTAGAATGTGACTGTAACAGGAGTTCAGCTTGTTTACTAGATGAAACGAGACAAATTGAGTATTGAAAGGACAGTCCTGCAGCAGGAACAAAGGACGGACCTGAGCTCACAAAGAGGTCACAGTGAGGGAGGGGATAAGATAAAGACCGTCAGAGGCTTCTGAAGACACAAAGAAACTGTGATGTGTATACAAGAGTGGGTGATAAACTGTGATAAGAAGTTCCCAGAAATACAATGGACATGTAACATATTTCCCTGAATATATATATATAATACATATATGTACATGTATGTATGTTTAACCAGTATAAAAGTCATATAACCAGTCTCAATAGTGGGACGCATTAGGTGGATTACCCCATGTGTACCCCAACACTGTTTATTAAAGGAATACCTGCTTAATAATCAAATTGTCATTGAGTTTGGCTATTCATGGCATCAATACAATTACTTAGATGAAATATTAGCTTAAATAAAAAATATTCCACTTTTTTTTTTAATAGTAAATACTTCTTGTATTGGTACCAATTTTGACTGTGTTATAATGAGAACCCATTTAGGATGTCTTTTCACTGTGAACCTTTAAAGGCATCAAGTTGTCACCTGTTTCAGTCCAGAGTCTGTGCAGGCATGCCACAGCACACCTAAATACTAAGTCAACTAAAAAGTTTCCATCCTTCCCACACAAGGGAAAAAATATCACACACTGACTTTAAAAAGGCCCTAGGCTGACCACCCTTACTCAAGGCTTCTGTGCATGAAGAGATGACAGCAAGCTTCATCTATCCTCCCTCCCCCAGATCTGTGGTTTCAGATCCTCAAGAAATTTGTGGCAGTAGGTGGCATGGTAAAAATCTATGAGACAGATCTGAGATCGTTCTGCGCCAGTTTATAAGGAACACAGAAGAAGAAACATGTATCCACTTTTTTCCCAGAAAAACATAACTAGCAATGTTAACAATAGCAAATATATATATATATGTTATTATTTTTGAATGGCTACACTCTATTTCTTCCTTTAAAGAGGTACTTCGGGCACCTATTCTTAAGGACACCCTTCTTCTCTTTTCCTCCTACAGGGACAAACCAACTTCCAGTCGGTCTGTTCAGGTACTTTGCTTTGGCCTGTTCACGGTGTGATTGCCTCACTGAGATGTGCAGTCTCTGGAGGCAAGGGTGGCTCCAAGCAGCTGTGATCCAAACATCTGTTTCTACATAGAGGATGAGCCAGGTCTTCTTAAGGCATGCTGCGAGAAGGCTTAGGAGGTAACAGGAGAATAAACTTTCTTTGCATTGCCTTAGGGCCCAATTAATCTCTGTGCTGCTGTGGAGTCCAGAGCAAAGATGGAAAAAAAGGCAATCTGCATCTTCCCTCCCCCACCCAAAAGCTCTCCAGGAGCTTTTTCCTCTTGGTTGCCTGAGTGGAATTCCTATTAGCGTAAATTAAAAGTAAATAGGTGCATTAAGAATGGATATATGCCTTGACTTGAAAAACCATGTCTTCAGTTTGTGTTTCTGAAAAAGCAAAACTTCTTCTGAAACCTCTGTTTGAAACCTTATGTTCAACACAATTTTTATGAAAATGTGACAGTATCAAACCCAGAAGTTTTGACATAAATATGGAAGGATGTGTTTGAGAGCTGATACTTCACTCCTTATAAGACTTCTATATCTTAATTGTCCATGAATCCTGATTTTTAATAATCCATGTAATTCTACAAAAACACAGAGTCTCCTGATGCATATCGAGAGCAAAATATGAAAGCTGAATTAAGCAGCAGGAATTCCTTTCTACTTCCCCTTCCCATTACTTGGAATCCAAACAACTCACGGACAATTCTGTAAAGCAAAACCTATAATGTTGGCAGCTTCTCTGTATTCTGTATACTTAGAATTTTATTGATCTATGTTAAGTAATCAGGACAAATATTTTAACAGTTGAGGTTTACTCGTAGATCCTACATAAAAATTAGTCATGTATTTTTGTGAGCCACTTCCTTACAAAATGTTACTGGCTTCATGAAAGTTTCTTGAAAATTCAATGCCCAATAATCATGTTTTTATTCTTATCCAAGATATTAACCTCCAGTTAGTTCAGCTGGAGTTTGTACTTCAGAGAATACACAAGAGTGAAAAGCCAGTAGCAAGTATTGCATTTTTATTGAAAATGACAATTAGAATGTCAAATAGCCCCTTCCAGACAGCAGATAAACATTATACTTTGTGAAAATCCCTTAAAGAAGGTTGTGCTTGAGCACGAAATCCCCCTCAATCTGTAACATATTCCAATAATAAAACTCAGCATAGAAATGGAAACTGGGAAAATTGCAGTGACCTTTTCATGTACTGGCTAAGTTCATCTAAACATAGACTTAAGCTTTTGTTTGTGCACATTGTGAACTGGTTCCCTTCTGCTACGTTGTATTGTGCAGCATGTTCTGTTTGCCAAATGTTACTTCCATGTGCATTCTTGGTGAATGTGCTCAAAGAAAAAGCAGCTGTAGAGTGAGAATAGAATATGGCCCTCACAAACCTATCTAAAGGTAATAAGTATATAATCATAGAATCATAGATTCATAGAACAACCAGGTTGGAAGAAACCCACCAAATCATCAAGTCCAACCATTCCTATCAACCACTAAACCATGCCCCCCAGAACCTCATCCACCCATGCCTTAAACACCTCCAGGGAAGTTGACTCAACCACCTCCCTGGGCAGCCTGTTCCAGTGCCCAATGACCCTTTCTATGAAAAATATTTTCCTAATGTCCAGCCTAAACCCCCCCTGGCAGAGCTTGAGGCCATTCCCCCTTGTTATATGACCTGTTACTTGGAAGAAGATGCCAGCTCCCTCCTCTCCACAGCCTCCTTTCAGGTAGTTGTAGAGAGCAATGAGGTCTCCCCTCAGCCTCCTCTTCTCCAGGCTAAACAACCCCAGCTCTCTCAGCTGTTCCTCATAAGGCCTGTTCTCCAGCCCCTTCACCAGCTTCACTGCTCTTCTCTGGACTTCATGCTACAATAAGATCCTCTTCCCACAGGGTCAAATAGCATCACTGCAAGAGGCTCCTCTGTAGTTAAATCAGAAGTGAAAAACAGTAAGTTAGAATTATTTAATAAGTATTATTTGATGGAGAAGGGAATTTTTTTTTTTAAAAAATCTTGTATGTTTTTATAAACTCAAATAAATTACATAATAAATAGTTGCAAATAATTAACAGTGAAAGCAAAATTTTACTATCCATTTACCTCCTCTTTTTTTTTTTTGTCTGCTCTAGTCAATGAACAGTATGGAACTGGGATGATTTTGCAGTCCTTCATGACGTATTTCTGTCAGGCATTTAAGCCCATCTTTTCTAAGAATGTTCTTTGATTATGAAAGACTTCTTAGAGAGAGCAGATCAAAATTAGTGCTGCTTTAGGCCCACATATTAGCCTCTGCAGCACCTGTGCTGTCTCCATCCTTTATGCTGGGATGAGTTCTGGACTGAGACTTCTTTCTAGGGAGCTTGTGGCACTGAATATGTCCTTCCTTCTTCCTTTTTCTTTTCTGCATCCTTGCCTCCTATTCTATCTCCCTTCAGCCTCCCTCTTTCTCTTTGTTCCACGGCACTCTGCACCTGCTGCTCTGTTTTTCCCACTCCACTGTGCCAGCCTGCTGACACCACCACGTCATCCTGTCGTTTCCACCTGTAAAGTCAGACTATGTTTATCTCTTTGCTTGAAACATTTTGTCTGAGGACTACCGTTTTGTGGCACCAGCTTGTCTGCAGGGCTGGGTTCAGCAAAAGGGCAGTGCAGGAGCAGGCACAGCTCTCCCTTGCCTGGCTGAAATGAGGACCCAGAGCTGGCTGCGGCAGGGTGAGAGGATGCAGCCGTAGCTTTTGATATTCACCCTGGGAGTGACCTTATTGGCCTTCGGATCACCACACAGACAAATGAATCCAATTCCCCCCTAGTCAGGGCCAGACAAGAGCATGTGGCTCGTGGGTCCGGGTTGTGACACCACCACAGGGGCAAGGATGGTGGGAGTGAAACTGAAGCATTTCTTGTTGCCTGAAAAGATCTACAGAAGAGCAGCAAGGTGAGGAGGAGGAACAGCACTGTGCTGGGACAGTCTGGGTATGCCAGAACACCCTCCAGCCTGGCAATAGTCAGAGGAAGAAATGAGCAACTAAAGGAGTGGATCAACACTGTTACACAAATAAGCTAAAAGGTGGTGTGTGTTATAGGGTATATACCATGCACGGAGGGCAACTACAGGACATGTGAAAACAGGCCAGCTGAAGGTATTTGAAAATCCCACTGCACCTGTGTTGAAGAGCAGCCAACACCCATGCTCTGCAGTGGCAGAGCCACTCAGGCAGACCCTTTGCAGCCTGTTCCGCAGGCATGCTGTGTCTTGCCTTGCACACAATGAGCCCCCCAAGGACTGTTCTCTGTGGTGCTCATTAGCTGTATACGCTAAGCCTGATGTGACTAAACATTCAACAACTCTGCTTTCCTTCCTTAATGTAAAATTTGCCTTCCTATTGTTGTCATTCTTTTTATGATGTAAATAATATCAGACAGCTCTGGCTAT
The DNA here is from genome assembly GCA_033459285.1 of Clamator glandarius. NCBI lineage: Eukaryota > Metazoa > Chordata > Aves > Cuculiformes > Cuculidae > Clamator > Clamator glandarius. Next base: position 744,141 of record JAUNZM010001152.1, read on the forward strand.
TCTGACTCCATGCTGCGTAGCGAGCTGCGAGGGTGCCTGCCATGGCTTCCTGACCTTCTTCTGACATGACAGCAGTTAAGCTGGAGGGCTAAGGTACACAGAGAGGCATAGGACGAGGAAGACCATGCAGCAGGTTGGGAAACCTGCTACATGCTGTTAGCTCCTGAGTGGGAGAAGCACCTTCCACTGCCATGGTGTCCTGTGCGAGACCCCTTCCATTTTGAGCAGAAAGCCCAGGGCTGGGAGAGGGAGCACTGCCTTATGGATGGTTTCATGGGGGCATAGCAAAAACTCACTGCACAGTTGCTCAGCCCCATCGAGGCTTGCTCACTTGCTTATTTTCTCCAGCAACACCAAGGCTGGTGTTTCATGAAATCATAGAAAAGTTAGGGTTGGAAGGGACCTTAAAGATCAACTAGTTGCAAATACCCTGCCATGGACAAGGACATGTCCCACCTGACCAGGCTGCCCAAGGCCCCATCCAACCTGGCCTTGAACACCTCCAGGGATGGGGCAGCCACAGCTTCCCTGGGCAAACTGTGCCAGGGCCTCACCACTTGCATGGTGAAGAAATTCTTCCTTATGCCTAGCCCAAATCTGCTCCTCTTCAGTTCATACCTGTTGCCCCTAGTGCCTTTGTGAACAATCCCTGCCTGGCTTTGTTGTAGCCCCTTCAGGTGCTGGAAGGTCACTATAAGATCTCCTTGGAGTCTTCTCTTCTCCAGGTTGAACAACGTCAACTCTCTCAGCTTCTCCTCCTATGTAAGGTGCTCCAGCCTTCGGATCATCTTTGTAGCCCTCCTCTGGACCTGTTCCAAAAGCTCCATATCCTTCTTATGGTGAGGATTCCAGAACTGGACACAGTGCTCCAGATGAGGTCTCACAGGAGAGGAACAGAGGAGCAAAATCACCTCCCCATTTCCTGGAGGAGAAGAGAAACAATGGATAATGACATCCTTGGGGCACACACAATACTGACAACTGTGTAGCTGAAATCATAAGGTTTTTTTTAAAACCATCTTTGGTTAGGCCATCGGGCTCAGTGGGAGGTTGCTGAAAACAAGCAACCTTTTTTTCAGCAGCCTCCCTCCGGTCAGTTTGAGCTCTCCAGTGCTCCCGAGCTCTCTAAAAGAATGGAGGAGCAGGGGGCAGGTTCCTTGCTTTGCCAGCCAGCCTCCTAGAACCCCCGTTTGCCTCGGGTCTCCCTTTCGGCGACCCTCTCGGGCCGGGAGAGGCGGCGGGGCTGACCCTCTACCACGGTCGGGCCCCACCTCCCGTACCGCCGACAGGTGCTCGGCGCGGCCTCGCCCCCGCCGCGGCCCCTGCCGCCCGGCCGGGCCCTCCCCCCGCCCGGGGGGCCGGGAGCCGCGGCCAATGGCCGTCGTCCCTCTCCGTTAAACAGCGGCTGCTGGCGCCGCTACCGCCGCCCGCCCGGCCCGCGGCCGCCATGTGGAGCGCGGCGCTACTGCTGCCGCTCGCCCTGCAGCTGTGCCCGGGCCGCGCCGCCCCGCGAGGTAAGGCGCCCGCCGCGCTCCCCTCCGCACGGTGCCCCAGCCCTCTGTGCCTTGCGCCTTCATCCCTCCTTGTCTCCCGGTTTCTTTTCGAGCCCGTGCCTTTCCGAGGGGGAGAACGGAAAGATGCGATTCTTCTAAAAATTAAATCTGCCCCCCCCCCCCCCTTTTTTTAGCTTGTTCCTTCCAAGCAAGCAGCCGTCTCTGTGAGGTCTAAAAGCTGCGCTTCTGTGCAAACTCTGCTAAAGAACATAAAATGAGTTTTCATAGCCCCGCTGCTCTTCTGACAGCCGCTGTTTGCTGTGCGTGAAATACTCCAAGCGTGTGTGAATCGCATTGGAAGATCATGGACTGCATCTATGTACTTTTTGGTGAAGATGTCCTGAGAAGGGGTTTGATAACGCTGTTTGCTGTGTATGAAATGCTCCAAGCGTGTGTGTGAGTTGTGTTGAGAGACGCGTTGGGTCGTGCACTGCATCTACGTGCTTGTTGGTAAAGGTATCCTGAGAAAATGTTTAATAACATGCTGCTTAAGGATCTGGTTGAGACAATATGCTTTATAGAACACAACTACCAAACCAACTGAGCGTGTATTTAAATATGCAAATTGCAAAAATTTCAGTATGTGTTTTCTGTGAAGTTAGACAGGTGTTTCCCAGAGTTTATTTGTTACTTTTGAAATATTACTCCTGTATTTTTAACTGTTTGACTCTAGCGGGGATTAATCAGTCTCACAGGAATTGATATAAAACTAGCCAATAGATCTAGAAGACTGGACAAAATGTATAGCTATATTTTGTGCTCTGAAAGACTCGAGTGCTGTTGCGGTGCTCCATCTGAGGAGACACAGCTGTATTTCATTGATGATTTTTACCTGCAGAGTGCTTTTGCACAAGGTCATGAGTTGCATGTCAGTCTTTCTTGGGCAGTTGCTTTACTATCTGTGCACTAAATGTAGTGAAATACTCAGCCTTTTTTGCCTCTGTTGACTGGGTCACTGGTTCCAGTTGGAGCAGTGGTGGTTGTGGGATGCTATGAATCTGAACTAATAAAACAGAAGTCCTTTGATCAAGTAGCATGTGGAAATTCTGGGTTAGTAGGATGGCCGTATCACCTTAGAGGACAATGTCAGCTTTGAGGTCATGCTGGGTAGAAAAGATTCATCTCCTAGGGTTCATTGTTCTTGGTTTGTTTGGGTTTTTTTGTGTGTGTGTGAGAAATTAAACTTGGTTGTAAAACTAGGGTCTTGAATCAAGGTAAGGCACAATGCGGTGTCATGTGTGCTTGTTGTCTGTCTGGAGCTAGGACTCTTCTCTGGGTGCGGCTTCTACAATATTGTGCTGGTTTGGGGGAAAAATATGGCCCAGCCGTATAAGCTTGTGGAGTGGTAGTGGTATACAATGACTAAATATGCCCTTATATTTAAATAGTGCTTGTGTGTGGTCATTTATGAGACTTTATTGCGAAGGTATAGTATGTATGCTGCTTTAATAGCAAGGAGATGAAATAGAAGATTATCAAGAAATCTCATGGAGTAGTTTGTGGAATTTGGAGATGATGTGGATTTAAAATGTCTGAAGAAAAGCTCAATTTGATATTTCAGTGCCATGAAGGGAGTAAGTGACATATACATGAGTATAATAGGCTCTCTGATAATGTATGTGCAAAAACTAAATGAAAAATTTGAAATATCTTTAACCATGCCTTCAGGGCTATTTTTTTCAGGCTTGTCTGTCTTTATTATGTGAGCCAGAAGGGAAGGATGGGTCTTAATTATATAATATACCTTCTGAGAAGTCAGTGAAGTGAGAAGGAGGTCATGAACATCATATTACTTACCTGGCATTTTAGGTTTTAACTGGGGCTCTGTAAGTGTTATCAAAATGATTCTTAGCGTAAGTACACTGGAAATCTGTCTGAAAGCTTTGATGCTGGATTTTCAGTCTAATTGGAACATGAACACAAACCTCTGAATTTATGAGAGAAGAAATAGGTTTAGAAGCTTTCTGTTGAGGTGCGTCCTCAGAAGGGAGGAATTTGAGATGTACCTGAAAGTATTTGAATACCTCAGTTTGTAGACTAGGTATTTCTATGTTAATAACTTTTTGATAGTTCCTGTAAATTAAAACAATTGCTAAAAGATGGAACAAAAACTGTGTGATATTTTTATGTAGAATCATAGAATAGTTTTGGTTGGAAGAGACCTTTAAAGATCATCTAGTCCAGCCCCCTGCTGGGGGCAAAAATCTTCTGCAAAATCAGGTTGCTTAAGATGTCCCTGCTTATGCTAGGAGGGTTTGACTAGATATTTAAAGTTGATCACAGAAGTAATTTTTGTTTTCATGTTATTTATTTTAGGTAGGACAACTTGAATTCATTTTAAAGTATACATATTGGAATAGCAAAGAAAGTACAATTTCCAGTGGGTAGCTTCAGACTACATTCTTCTCTGGTTGTTATCATATATAAATGCTATTGAAACTCACTTATTTTTCAGTTTTTGATCTTCTTCCGTATTCCAACAAGCGAATAGTAACAAACTTCTTGCAACAAGCACTTGGGGATCCTACACTGAATGAAGTGTACTTGCTCTCAACATTGAAGCTGCAGCCAAAGAGCACAGCCACTGTATTTGGCCTGTATTCACCAGCTGACAGCAGCAAATATTTTGAATTTACAGTAATGGGACGGATGAATAAAGGTGAGTGCCTTGGAGTATGTATGGGAAAACTAGTGTTGTATCTAAGGTTATTGGTGTGTCAGAGATGGATTTTGAGAAGAATGTGATTAGCCTTTGCCTGAGTCAGTGTTGTTGCATGCTGTCACCACTTAGGCCTCCTCCTCACAAAAAAAAAAAAGCGTACAGGAAAGGACTTGATTTGATTTTCTTATTTTTTTTTTATTTATTTTATTTTCCCCTTTGGGACAATCTCTGGTTCTTATTATTAAGGAATGTGAGGGACACACGCACATGCCGCCTCATGCATATGAAAGGCGGGTTCTTGTTCTGCTGACCCTGGAAGTTAGATGTGACTATGTAAGGCAAACATTCCTAGCACTTACAGGATCTTTTGGGTGAATTAAAGTGTTTGTTCTTCATTTATTGAGGAGTCAGAGTAGGACCTTAAGTAGACTTTTAGAAATGGAGGGGTTTCAGCATTCTAGATCTAGGATATACTGGAATTTTAAGGTTCAGTGAAAAATTGTCAAGTGATGTAAGTTATTGTTGCTCCATTGACTTCACTACTGATATGACAATTTCCTGCTGTATATGTTGTAATCAGGCAGCTGAGTCCAATATATTGAGACATTTGAGTTTGCGCAAAGGAAAACTATTCTGTATGCTGAGGAAAACCACACTTTTTACTTGGGAAATGTAGGGGTTTGAGTTGAATAAAGCATTAGTAGTTTCATCAAGTCTGCAAAAATCCTTCTGAGGTCAAGGAATAATAACTTTTCTGCTACGTGTGTGTTGGGGGTTAGTAAGAAATGGTCACACAGACTTATCAGTTACTGCCATACAATTCCTAATGTTGACTTACCTTATTGCTGAATAAATGGTAGATCACTCATTCTTCACCTTATTTATGTGTGTAAATGTTATACATGTGTATAGGAATGCATGTGTATACACACAAATGTGTCTGTATACATAAAGCTTTGAACATCTCAAACTCTTCTCTTAATTTTCAAGGATAATTGCATGCCCTGATAGTTACTAGTATGCTTTAACTAACAGACTTAAGAGGCTTTCTGGTGGATGGTTATGTGGCTTCTTGTGATTTTTGTCCACAGTATGTTAGCATTGTGTTTGAGAAATGTCTGTGACAATAGGCAGCACGAAGAAATCTGTCTTGTCAGCGACCAGTATTGAGTGGATTGGGGACATCTGTAACCTGCCTAATGTAAAGGACTGATCAAACAGAGGGAAGGTTTTTGCAGCAAGGGTGCTTCATGGAGGCCTCTTTGCCTCGTTATTATTTTAGTTTACCTTGTTGAAGGCACATGGCAGTGTGTGAGGAGTAAGCAGTGTTTTCATGTGTGACTTCTCTTGAAGTGTCAGGTATCCCATATGGCTACTACGTACAGTAAGTTAAACCACATCCAGGATCATTGCTTGAGCTGAAAGTATGGTATGTGGGGGCTGTTTGTGATCCTCTCAAAACTGGAGATCATCACTTCAGTGGTGAGCCAACACTGGCATCTCAGCAAAATGCGAAGTCTAAATAGCTATGGTTTTAGAAGGGTACATACAGGCATAGTAATTCCTCTGCATGACATTTCCACTTATGCATCAAAATCTGGTATAACTAGGCCAAAGCAGACTTTAGTTATCCTTTGAAGTGCCACAGTTGAGTGCTGTATTCCAAGTTGTTGCTCAGGTTTTTGGGGTTTTTTTTGTGGTATACCTGACAGTAAAATGTTCATAATACCTGCATGTTTTTAAAGCAGAGATCTAAATTACTGGGCAACTGCTCAATTTGTTCTAGTTAGACCAATATACTTTTCAGAGGTAAAGGGCATCCATGAGTTTCTTATCGTTTTTGAATGATTCCTTTATGGAGTAAACAACAGTAAGTGCCTAGACCTGATGTAACTCAACAGCTCTTGAAGCAGTTCCTGTTTACTGGCAATATTAGCAGTTTCATTGAAAAACTGTTTCTTAAACAGTATATATATAGGTGAGCTACTTGCATGTATGTTATAGTTTAGAATATTCTAGCAGCACATGCTTAATACAGGGTCTTGGGTGAGTTATAATCTTGTAGAGGTGGAGGCTATGGTCCAGTAAATTCTCTCTTCAAAAGCCTACTCTGCTTTACCACATGGATATTTGGCTTTGGCTGAGGAAGGAATAGTTGATCCTCCTTCCAATCCAGGCTGGTCCTTGTCCTGAAACTATTCTGGCAGGGTCCATTCTGGCTCTGCCACCATCTCCTCTTTCTTTCTGTAGCTTACTGCTGCATTTGGTCACTCTGAATGCAGGGACCAGATCCAAAGTCCTTGCTTTCATATGATCAAGTGTGCATAATAGTCACTTAAGTAAAATGTCTGCAACACAGATCTTTGAGCTTGCCAAGAAATGCTACCTTTTAGCAAGTTACTGGTGACCTCATGCACTTTTCTGGAAAGCTCAGCTCTGTAAGTGTTTTGACACTCAAAACATTCCTGATACTGAACATGGCTGCTGAGACTTTAGCACTAGTGTAGACTTTATAGATAGAGACATACCTTGCCCTGCTCATGCTAGTATAAATCTGGATTCTTTTAATCATTAGGCTGAGGAGTTAGAAAAATAGTAGAAAATATGTACACAGTAACTCAGAAGGTCACTGTCAAAAGATATCACATCATCAAAAAGGACACATTAGTAGTGGAGACGTGTGAGGGTTATTTGTTAAATGAACAGAAATGAGATGAGTTCGGTAGATGAGGTCTAAACTTAAGGTTTTTTTCCCCTCCTCTCTATCAACAGTATTTTGTTGACTTCATGTTAATGTAGGTGTTTCTTGAAGGTCAGAGTATTTGTGAACTCTCACTTGATGCAACAGTAACAGCCCTCCCTGAACTTCAAAGATGTTCACAAGAGCCAGAGCTTAACTGTTTCAGGTGCCTGGTATCTGTGCAGTTTAACTTCTCAATGTGCCTAACTGTTACCATGAGGAAATTAGGGACATGCAGGCTGATGGTTGGTGTGATCTTTGAAACAAGATCTGCCTAATGTTGCAGAGTAGTTATATGCTCTCTGGATACACACAGCTTGTTGCCTCTACAGATACGCATTTGGAGAGCCAGGAAGATTGTGCAGAGAACTAGCTAGCTGGTCTAAGAGCTTTAGCTTGCGGATCTTATCTTACTGATCCAATTTCCTTAGGAAAGATTTTTTTTTTTCATATCACGCAGTGTGTAAGAGGTTTTTTGTCTGCTGTTGGTTTTTTTGATAGTGCATTTTACTTAATAAAAGGAGAACTTGTGTAAACTATCGATTAGGTAATCCACTGGTGCCTTACAAAAGAGTTGAGAGAGAGCTTAGTCACCTTTAGGGGTGGAATATGTCTTTCTACTTTCTGTTTTGGTTTTACTTGCTATATGTTAGAGAAGTACAGGTTATGTGCTTGTAATCATTCTTCCTTTGGTTTCTTAAGCCTTGCATTTGGATACACTGTCATATGGCTTCACTGAATGCAATATGCATGTGAAACTGATATTTCTAGTTGTACGTTTCTGCAACAATATTTCTAGGTCTCTACATGCTTACCTAAGTGGTAGCTGCAGGCTGTCCATTGCAGCCTTTACCTTTATCCCTTGTATTTTAGTACAGTATGCCATGTAAGGTGACATTAGTGCAGCCAGCAGTGCTTTACAACAGGGGAGTCATGCAAGAGTCCTGGTAATACTGCTCTGAAAGTCGATGTCCCATTTATATCTGTGTATGAGATGCATTTACAAAAGCTAATGTGAAAAATACCAGAGCAATTACAGATGTCCACAGGATCTTCCTTGATCAGTCTTGGGTTATCTGCTGCACTCTGGTAGTCCTTCTGTGTATTTTGTACTAGTTGTTCTACGCTACATGAAGAGTGACGGGAGGCTGAATTCGGTGATCTTTAGCAACATCCAGCTGGCTGATGGGAAAACACATGCTGTCATCTTATGGCTGAGTGGCCTGCAGCAGGAATCAAGCACAATAGAGTTGTATATGGACTGCCTGCAAGTAGGTGCTCTTCAGGACCTGCCAAAAGCATTTTCAGTGCTGTCTCAGAGGTCGGTGGCAGTAGAGCTGCGCACTTTCCAGGAGAAACCACAGGTGAGCAGAAAGATTGGGAGCAGGCTGAGTATGTAGAGGGGTCACCAGGGATCCTCTGGATCGCTTAATCTGGAACTCAGCCCTTGCAGCCAAGCTGTATAATGGTGCTTCAGTAATACGTGAGTGTTGTGAAATAAATGTAGTATAAATTCCCTATGGAACAGGTGAAATTTTAGCTTCATTGAAACTAGTACTAGTTATGCTACTTGTTTTAAATGCAATTTTTAATTTACTTAAAAAAATACTGCCAGCCTGACTTCATCTCTGGATTTCTTGGGGACTGGACTTCTTGCAAGGGCTTAACTGATGCATTGAGGGCAGCTGTTTGTCAGCTTCAGGGGTTGGCACAACTTCCCATCATCTCTGTATCAGCAGTCCAAGGTAAACAGTATCTTCCACAGCATTTTTTATCATCATTAATGCAAAGCATGCATTCCTAGTGTGTGAGATCACATGAACTGGAATAGTAAAACAAAGTTCAAAATAAAACCACAGCTATGTGAAAATTTGCAAGGCACAGATTAGGGATTTTATTGCAATTCAGATGGTGATGAGTGGCCCTGAAGAGGACAGTAGAAGAGTGCTGCCTGCCTAGGAAGTGGACAGCCTCTCTAAAAAATTAGTTTACTTTGTCTGATATTTCAGTTTTTTCCATTATTGTACCAGAGCTATGAGCTTTTTTTTTTTTTTTTTTTTTTTTTTTTTTTTGAGTCCAGGATACAATAGATGAGCTGAAGCTGGTAACTGGAGGAACACTTGCTGAAGTGGGGAACCTGCAGGATTGTTTTCTTCAACAAATTGAACCCATTCCTCACTACACTGGTAAGGCCTGCAACCATGAGATGAAATCGTTCCATAGGATACCAGTGCAAAGAAGCTAATGTGGTGAATATTACAAATGTGGAGATGCTCCACTGACAAGTAGTAACAATTTTGACTGAATTACAGCCATGATAATTTTCTGTAAATATTTTAGAAACAGCTCAGTTTGGAGAGAAGACAGCCACTGTTGTGAGGAAAATGCTGTGAGGTTTTGTCCTAGTGAAGAAGGAATCTGTAATGGTTAAAAGAGGTTTCTTGGCCTGATTTTTAAGACAACCTTTTGTAATCGTGATCTGTTTGTGTCAGCATTATAACATTAAGTTTTCAAACTGCAGACAATTGCAGACAGGGAGTAATCTTAAATGTGATGCACTGCTGCAGATTTCACGAAAATAGATAGATGGACAGAGTAGCAAGATCTCTCAATGTATTTATCCACATGGCCAGTATTCCTCTTTGGTTGATCATTCTGTGATTCTGATCACTAGAGTATCCCAAAGAGAAAATGAACAAGGCATGAAGAAAGGTGCAGCAGACTGCAGAGCATGTTGGTTATGACTACTGAGTCTGCAGGTCCATACAGGAAAAGCTATTGTAAGGCAGCTGCTAGTTCCACTGCCAGTTAACCAAGGGTTTTGTCACTTTCTGGACTGGAAGTCTGCTCCAAAACCAATTCCTTTTGAGCATTGTGGAGACTGAGCTGGGAGCAGAGTGGAAAGAAAGGAGCTGGGGCTACCAGGATTCCTGCAGGTCCCCAGGGTCTGGGTGTAACCTCCTGTGATGGGTGAGGTTGCTCTCTAACCTCTTGATACAGCAAACCTGGGCTATATTGTGCCATCTGTACCCCTTCCTAGTCTCTGTCCACCTGTGTTCCTTCTCTGGGTGGGAGGCAGAAGAATGGGTTCGTGCTGTATGTGCAGTATGTTAGTATGTGAAAACCACAGAGGGAAAAATGTGAGTTTGAGGTTTGAAACAGGATCCATGACAAGTTCTTTCTCTCACACCCTTTCCTGTCCTCCCTGCCTGGCCCAACCCTGTGACACTGCTACTTTTGATTAGAATAGAGACAAGATATGCAAATTTTCTGAGAGCAACCTTAGCGTAGGCATCAGTGGTGTACTGTGAGAACAGAATCTAGTTTGCCTTTTAGCTATGCAAATCCTCAGTTGCACATGCTTATGTTTGCTTGCTCTTTAATACATATATACACATCTGAGCAAAAAATAAAGAATTTTATCATCAAAGGTCTTTATTTTTTCCCTAAATCAGCTGGCATTTGTGCATAGAAGGGTAATTCAGTGTCTCCTCCTGGAAAAAAAGTCCTGTAAGCAAGGTTCCCAGACTGCAGACTTAAACCTTTCTTAGTTGTAAATTTTTGCTCATAAGTCAATAATACAAGTGATAGTAATACAGAGTGATGTCTGTCCCTGACTGAGCCTCTTAAATTGAGTTGCTTATGACTATCAAGTAGAATCAGTATCATAATAATTTTAAAATGTTCACATTAATTTATTCACTGTCTACATAGTCAAATCCACTAAAGGCAAAGGTGCAAATGTTCCAACATCAATATTAACTCAGCTGCATTGCACTTTGTGCATATTTGACGATGCCCTTTTACAGGAGCAATATGTCAAACTACCACAATTTTGCCTTCAGACAGAAAAAAAAGGTTGGAATGCAAATGTTTAGCTGTGTAGGGTGTGTGACCAGTGTATCTTGGTAACAGCATGTGCTTTTATATTAATTGGAAGATCTTTGGGAGAGCTTTGGACCTGAATAACTGCACATGAGTTTGTCTGTGTGCCTGGTTATTGCTCACTGCTGTGGCAGCAGCATTCCCTCTACACTCAGTCCCTGAGACTGGGACACCTAAGCAGTGTAGATGAGAATGTGATGAGCAGACAGAGGCTAAACATATATATTTGGATCTTCCTGTGAGGGCAGGAAAATACAGTGCTAGATACACTGGATTTGGTAGATGAGATTAGTGTCCTGTATGTAATCATCACAAAATCATTCAGGTCAGCAGGGGTTGTTGGAGGTTGTCTAGTTTGCGTAGGGTACTTGAAACTAACAGTGTAAAATAAAAAAAGGCAATGTCGCAGCAGACCAAAAATTTTTTTAATGTAGCTACTGTTAGAGGCAGTATGCCAATATAGAAAAAAGGGCAGGAGTAGCAGTAGAGAGCAAAGTTAGTATGGTTTTCCATTAATACTTTGCTATTCCCCAGTAGTTTATGGTGTATGAGCCTGTGTTCTGTACTCAGTATATGTTTTCTTCCATGAATCTGTCTAGTCAGCTTTGAATGCATGACCTAGAATGTCTCCTGGCAAGAAATTTATCACACCTGAGGGAGAGGTTTCCTTCTGATTACTTTGAACCTATCTCTTCATAGTTTCATATGTACAATTTGCATGTGCAGCTTCTTTGGTGGAGGATTATAGGCTGTCGGGGAAACTGCTGTTTTCAGCTATCATCCACACTTTAATCACAGCTACATCTCTGACCAAGTAACCACAGCCTCATAGAATCCCACTTTGGGACTCTGACTTTGCAATATGGGGGCTGAGTTCTTACTTCTATTCACCAGTTATTCTGCTGCAGGTGTGACCTACTGTAGGACTTGGGTTTAGATAGAAGAGGAAAAAAATCAGCTATGGGAATTCATCTGTTTCTGCTCTGCTGTCTAAATTTGCAAACAGCGCATGAAGTTCATGGCAGTATAGCCTATTTAGTCCACCTTAAAGTTTAACAGTCTGCAGTACAGAGTAGATCTGGTTTTGATTTAGATGCTAGCCAACAAGCAGCATCTGAAATCTTGAGAATTTTTTCCAGATCTCAATCAATAATGTGTAAACCATTATTTGAAAAAAACCCAAGCAAAATAAGAACAGACCCCAGCATCTGTCCTGACAGCCTGCATGCCAAGTTCTACTGTGGGATTCTGAAATACCCATGATATTAAGTCCTGGTGCCTTTCATTTCAATAAAAGTAAGAAAAGATTGAGACTAGAGCAGAGGCAGTTTCTGGAACAGGTGGTTCCCAAGTCTTTATATTTGCTCAGTGTTTTGATGAGAAAATCTGAAATGTAGAAAACAGTATTTGAGGAGTTGTATGATTCCCACTAGAATGTTTGGAAGCAGCTGAACATCTTTGAAGTACAAAAAAAATGAGATAGACATTAAAAGAAGCATTTCGCATGTAAAATTTCAGTACTCACAAAAGTAATAAACGAATAAACCTCCCTGAAGCCATTGAGCATGACAGCAAAACATCCTACCTGCTTAGAACATAAAAAAGCATGTATTTGTGAAAGTTGTTTTGACATATAGACAAAGAGAAGTAAACAAATGGTGCTCAAGAGAGCTACAAACTCAGGAGTGAGCTACAAAGAAAATTCTATGAGCTACTGTGCGAAACACGGTCTCTGCTTTTCCTCTGCCACTGGGCCAGAACTAGTGTTCCATTTAACAGATAAGATTCTTGTGGAGATCTTGGGTTGATTCTGGTACTTCCCTGTGGCTGATTATAGGTCCAACTTTTGGTCCTGTCTTAGGTCTTTTAATTTGATACTTGGTATTGAGAAACTGGCTCTGGTGTGAGTTCAAACTTTACACCTCTGAGAAGGTAATGCAGCCATGAAACTCATATGGTGTGATGGGCTGCCTGTTGGAAAAAAAGCCAAATGACTGGTTCAGATAGTAAAAGCATTGTTTTTTTCAGAGCAGGTACTCTTGATTCATGGTTGAAGCTGTGCAGTGAGCTTGCTCTAAACGCTGAGTAACTTCACTTAGAAAAAGTGTGTAGAAATTGATTGATGTGACATGGCATAATACACTTATGGGGGGTGACTTTGCATTGTATACTTCAAGGCCCTGCATTGTCTTCTTGTCTCAAATGTGTTATCACAAAAACTCAGTCTCAAAATCCTAAGATTTCACTTAGGGTTGGTGGTCTTAGGCCTGTGTAGGGGGCATAAGTTGCCAGTGTTGTTGGGTCTTACTAGAGAGCCTTGACACTAAAACAATCATAGAAAAATCACAGACTTTTTTTCTTGTTGTGCAGAGGTTTCTGCTTTGCCTGCTTCTGTGGTATACAGTGGAATTTGTCTTCTAGAAAAGCCTTGAGTTTGTGCAAATCACTATAATAACTGGAGCTAGGTGCTGTATTTGCATTAAGTAAAAGAAACATCTGCCCTCCTTGGCTCCTCGCAAGCTTCCATTTTCTCAGAAATTATCATGACAAATGAGGAGAACTGTGTATTGTGCATGCTTTTTCAATGCTGTTTCCCTGCAGGTGATTTTAATAGGCAGCTGATGGGTCAGATAATGCAGATGAACCAAATACTGGCAGATGTGAAAGACCTTCTCAGACAGCAGGTAGTGTATAAAGGCTTCAGTGTGAAATGTCTCAAGCCTGCCACTTTTGATAGTCAGGGCAGAATTGTCATAGGTAACAAACTGCTGTAGAGCAGAGGAGAAATAACCATATAGGTCCTGGTACCCTCTGCTTGCTATAAAGGGTCCCACTGAATGTGGGAGTGTAACGGACTTGTTTAGGCAAATTCAGAAAATCTAGTATCTTAAGTGAAGAAGAACTAGAGTAGCCATCCTAGCCCACTGTGAAATAGAGGTAGGTCTGTTGCGAAGAACTGAAATTGCATTTACTCCACCTAATGGTGGATGTCAGAACTGGAATTGCTGTGGTGGTGCATGCCTTTAATTAAGCATGTAATTCCTAAAGGTCTTGTTGATGAATGCTTGTTTGAATTACAACCACTATCACGGTCCTTAATTTTATGGAGTACAAAGAGTATCTTATTTCAAGATAGAGTACCTATGTTGCATGGTTCAAGTGGCATCTTGTGGAAGAATGGTAATGGGTTCTTCAGGCAGCCAGGTGCAAACTGGAGCTGTCTGTATCAAAATAATGTTTGTTTTCTATATCTTCAAGGTCAAAGAAACAACTTTTCTGAGAAATACCATAGCTGAGTGCCAAGCATGTGGTAAGTATTTCTGTTACTGCCTATGAAAGGCTACCAGATGAGATGTATAATCATTTTAGAATTAGTATTGTTTGCATCAGCCTTATGTGGTTTCTCAGAAGTACTTCTGTAAAATTGTTATGTCCAAAGTTCTAGGTGTATTGGACACAAATTTAAAATAGATTTTCATTAGAGAAAAATCTTTTAGTTTCTATAGACCTGAAAATTGCCCGTTGAAGGATAAAACCCCATTAAACCACGCAGTACCACTCACCTTGTTTTGCCAGTCCTCACTCTGCCACATTTCTAGGGAGGGAGGTGTGGCCTGTCTGGTATCTAATTAACAATTTTTAGTAGAAGGACAAGAGAGGAATCATGTTCTACCGTAGCTGATGCTGTCAGTCTGAGGAAGGTCCTATGCAGTCTATCTAACAATACAGTCATCATTTCCCCTGTCAGGGAAAACAGCAAGCTGCTGGACCATTCCCAGCATGAAGTTTCTTCAGCCACAGCACAGCTGATAGCAGGACAGTGCAAAAACATGAAGACCCTGCTGTGTAGCATCTTGTGGATCTCTCCAGAGCACTTGTCCATCATGACTTTCAGCTGGCATTTCTTTCAGTCACTGAAACTTTCCTTCTTTCTGCATTAAAGGTCTAGGAACTGTGAATTTTCCAACTCAGCTTCCTCGGCGCAGTAAACCAAAATGCGAAGTTAATTCCTGCTTCAGGGGAGTCAGGTGCATGGAGACAGCAGAGGGATTTCAGTGTGGCCCCTGCCCTGAAGGGCTCACAGGAAATGGAGTTACCTGCTCGGATATTGATGAGGTAAAATAATAACTTTCACCGAATTAAGAAAATGGGGGGGAAGGAGCTAAACTGTATAACTGTAAACACGTATCAATAGATTGCTGATCCTTGCTGTCTTCAGCATTTGCTAACTGCTTGCACAGTGAATATTAATTCTGGTTTGATTTTACTTCCTTGTATTGCTGTTGCTGCAACTTTATGGAGGTTGTTTAAGTGAAAAGTTGAAATACCTTAGAGAGCTGAGAACATAAAGGATTTTAATGTTTGGGAATAAAACAAGAAAACAAACAAACCAAAATAAGCTTTTGGTGTAACTGCTTCTGTTCCACAGGAAGATGCAGTACCTTCTGTTACAGGCAGAACTGCAGAAGCACTTCTTGTCAATAAGGGCTTTGTTTCTTTAAATTGTAGTGCTCCTGAACCAGCCTTGGAGACTGAAGTCTTTTCTTCAACCCAAACAGAAGCCACATTTTCAGCCTTACCTTAAAAGTCTATGAAATAAAATAAGCGTTTATGGTTATTATTCCTTTTGCTTCTTTGTGGTTGTGATAATGTTTATTGAAGTCTTTTTTTTTCTTGTGCTATATGTTAAACATTCAGAGCTCACTTGTATTGTGGACTGAGTTAATAAATTTGCAATATCTTAAACAGTTAAATAAAACCTATCTTAATTGGAATGTGACACTTACTCGGAACACAAACAAAAACACTTGCATCTTCACCGTATTTTTTCTGTGTATTGGTTATTGCTTTTACTCTTCAGTGATTTTTGTGGAAAAGCACCAGAATGTAGTAGACAAGGGAACCAGGAGAATTAAGTCATTGACTGTGCCTGTGCATCACACAGTACTACCAATGTACCTGCCTAATGATGTAAAACAGCTAAAGCAATTCCTTTTTTTCTCCTTCCTTGCAGATAGGATGTGTGCTTTGACTGCTTTTTTACGTTACTGTCTCCTGTAGGCCATCAGCAGAGAGGGTGCAATGTGCTTAACTGATATCTGTTTGTGAAAAACATTGGGAAGAGAAAGTGGGTTGATTATGGCAATTTCCTGAGTTGTGGGTGATGCCTTTTATTTTGCTGCACAGGCGCCTGGCTTTGTCTGCTGCAACAGAAGGCAAAAAAAAAAGGTGAAGATCTGTAATGTGAATGCAATAAGTGATGGTGAGACAGCTGTGGTGCCAGGTTCATGCCACAGGGAACCATAGAGAAAGAAATTCAAGCCAGCCTAGGTGGGCCCCTCCAATACAGACAGGTTCCACCTTGTGAGCCATGCTCACACTGAGGCAGAGTACAGCAACAATCTCCTCCTTGTCATTTTCAGGGTTGGAGCAACTTTACCCTGACAGCAATGGTGGAAAAACAAACTGAGACTGGCCTGTAGTGGCCTGACCTTACCATGGTTTTCTGTGAACAGTTAGGCTCAGCCACTGGAGACTGGTGCACCTTCATGTTCCTGCCACTGCTCCAAATGGCAGACCTGATCTCATCTTAGAAACGGGAAAGAAATTTGCCAAAACTGTGTCTTAGACACACAGTCTTGCTTATGTGGTCTTTGCATGGA
Organism: Clamator glandarius; assembly: GCA_033459285.1. Classification (NCBI taxonomy): domain Eukaryota; kingdom Metazoa; phylum Chordata; class Aves; order Cuculiformes; family Cuculidae; genus Clamator; species Clamator glandarius. The sequence goes on from JAUNZM010001152.1 coordinate 760,644, forward strand.
CGCTGCTACTAAAGTGCTACCTAGTCTGGTGTGTTTTTTTCACCAGTAAATACCTCCTTTAACAGCTAGATTTTCACTTACAGTTGCATGGAGGAGGGTAAAAGACAATAAATGGGAACGGCTTTTAATTGTCTTATCGCAGCAGACGTGTCCCCCTGAGTTAGTTCAGACCACGAAGGAAAGTGGTTTTTTTTTTTTTTTGTTCAGTTGGTTGTTTTGCTTTTTTTTTTTTTTTTTTTTATTTTGAAAGCTCTTTAGGTATCTCTTGTGAGAGAGCATCTTTCTACTGAATAAACTGTTTCTGTGCTTCCTAATAACTGGCATTTAAAAATAAGTTCTTGTACAAATTCTGATAGAAGCAAATCTAGAAGCTTCCTTGCTAAGAGGTGCCATTTTTTCTGAGGCTGTTAGTGTCTCTGGAATATGCTCCCTTATTCATTACCTGTTTGAAGATACTGCTTTCATGTAGTGGCTCCTTCTGTTTTGGGAGCTGTAGCTTTTGTTCTGCGTATGGTGTAATTTGAGTGCCCTCTGCTGTGTGTAATAAAATATCCACAGCACAAGATGTCCGTCCTAGGTTTTACATTTTCCTTATGCTATTTGTGGACTTACTTCAAACAAACCTTTCCATCAACCATGCTTTGATGTTATAGGTTAATTTTCCTGCTCCCTTGTATGTGTGTTTGGCTAGCAGTTGTATGTTTATTGTAAGTGAATATCTTCTGGCTTATTCTCCCTCCATCTTGCAGATGTATTTCTGTTAGCAATGGAAGAGGGGGGGAAAAGGCATATTTTTAAAACTCTTCTGCTATTTCTCATTTATTATCTTGGAGCCATACAATGAATGATGGCATGTTTGTTTTTGTTACTTTTACAAATATTACTTTGGGTTTTGTGTTCCTCTTGCAGAGGCAGCAGTGAGGGATGTAGTTCCCAAACTGGCACCCACAGGGCCAGTAAAAAGGGTCACATCTGTTCTTTAAAGCAGTGTGAGGCAATGAAGTGAATGGTGCCTCAAGGCCAAGGGTGATGCTTTGAGTATGTGGCATTTTGGGATAAATGCTGAGGGTTTTCTGTGGGCCTCTGGTCTAGAAAGGTGTCAGTGCCACTGATGCATCCCTGCTCATCTGGCTTGTGTTTGTGCTACTTTTGTCTATATGATTTGCCCAAATATAAATGAGGGAAATGCTGCTGCCACTTTGGTGTGTACAAAATGCAACTGGTGGACCATTCGGTGGATTTGTGGCCTTCTTGATATTGTGGTCTGGACCCTTCTAGGGGAGTCTCAGTCTCTGAGGGACCTAAACCTGCCCAGCAAATGGAAGAATTGGAGAACAGAGCTTAAGGCATCAACTGCAGGCTATAATGGAAGATTGCAAATGTTACTGAAATCACAAGAGATAACTAAAGGCCTGCTGGAGTCAGAAATACATGTATAGATTGTTTCCTCTGTAAGCCAGCTCTGAATAGATGACATGCACATAGCTTTGCCTTTGGCAGAGATCGGTGCACATATTCAAGAGTCTGGATGTTACTGAAGCATGAACATGTGATTGGTTAATTTTTTTTTTGCAGTGTCGTCACAACCCTTGCTTTCCTGGAGTGCGATGTGTGAACACTGCTCCAGGTTTCCGATGTGAGACCTGTCCCCCAGGGTATACAGGACAAATAGTGCAAGGAGTAGGACTCAGCTATGCCAAGAGCAATAAACAGGTGAGTGGCAGCATCCCTGCAGCAACCACAGCTGCAAGGTGCTGGTTTGTATCAATGTGTCTATATCACATTGTATTTGTATTTCAGTCTTTCCATAATTGCCTTGTGCATTTAGGCAGAGCACAGAGTGCTTCAGTTAGAAGATCTGAGATGTGTTTACTTGGTTTCAATGGGAGTATTAATATTTATATTTATATTTAAAGAGGACATTGTTGATTTCTTTACACTGGCTTTGAACTAGGAAGAGTATGACAGAAAAGGGCAATGTCATTTTTTCCGTGTTTGTTTAACGCCCTACAAGGAGGGGAACATCATTCTTGTCTAAACTCTTGTGGGCAAACAATCCTATGGCTGAGATTTTCTGATGGCAGTGTGTTTTCAGGGCTTAAGTCTGTGGAAATATATTGGAAAATGAGTATGTCTGTGCCATTTCTGGAGAACTTTCAGGAGAGGGTATAACTCTTTTCTAGACTTAAACTTTAATGGTTTTGCTTCAGGCTTGGATCTCAAATTGACATTGTTTTTATTACATGTTGGTTTGTTTTATTGCTAGGTCTGCTTAGATATTGATGAATGTCAGGATGGTGGACATGGACTCTGTGTTCCAAATTCCCATTGTATAAACACTTTGGTAAGCACCTTTTTATCTGTGGCTTTAAAAAAATTGATTGTTTTAAAATTCCATGAGACTAGGATTGGATTTGTGGTTCTGACTGAAGAACCAAATAATGTAATTTCTTTGTTGGCTTCAATTAAACAAGGGATCCTTTCCTCTTTCCTGAATAACAATAAAAAATTCAATACTTGATTTGTCATCAACATGTCCATCGGAGTTGTATCCTTACTGCTTTCCCTGAGGAACAGCAGGGACTCTTTTCTTCACAGCCTCTAGTTATGTGTCTATGAGCATTTCATTGCAAGAAGCCTCCTTTGATAGGTTAAAACTTTGCATCCCCACATCTTTTTTCACCTGGAAACTGCTGCAGCATACTGTTCCCCTGGGTATTTTTTCTGAGTAATGTCTTCGCTTCATTTGGGTATTAAGGCAGTACTAGATATCCCTCTAAATTAATACAGAGAACAGAGATGCAATCAATCCAATGCTTTTAGAACCTGTATACATTAAATCTAGGAGAGCAAGCATAGCAGAGCAGAAAGGGTTTGAGAGATTTTAGGATCTCATAGAAGGGGCATATGATCATATAATGCAACACTGCCAAGTTCACCACTAAACCATATCCCCAGGCACCACATCTGCATGTCCTTTGAATACCTCCAGGGATGGTGAAGATGATGAAATACTGGATGGGGAATGAACCACTTTCCTGGGCAGCCTGTTCAAATCCTTGACAACCCTTTTGTTGAAGACATTTTTCCTAATATCCCTTATAAACCTCCCCTAGTGCATCTTGAAATTTTCTCTTGTCCTATCAGTTGTTACTTGGGAGAAGAAACCAACACCCACCTCACTACAACCTCCTTTTAGCTAGTTATAGAGAGCAATAACATCTCCCCTCAGCCTCCTTTGCTCCAGACTAAACATCCAGAGTTCCCTCAATGGCTCCTCCGAGGACCTGTGCCCTGGACCAACTTTGTTACCTCAGTCTTTTTTGTAGTGAAGGGCCCAGAACTGAACATGGTGTTTGAGTGCCTCACTACTGCCAAGTACAGGGGTACAATCCCTTTGCTAGATCTGCCAGTCACACTATGTCTGATACAAGCCAGGATGCTACTGGCTGCCTTGGCCACCTGGGCACACTCCTGGCTATCAACCAACACCCTTGCATCCTTTTCTGCTAGGGAGCTTCCAGCCACTCTTCTCCAAGCCCATAGCATTGTGTGAGGTTGTTGTGACCCAAGTGCAAGAGCTGGCTCTCAGCCTTGTTGAATCTCATACAATTGGCCTTGGCCCTTTGATTCAACCTGCCCAGATGCTTTGTGGAGCCTTCCTTCCCTCAATCAGATCAATGCCCCTGCACAACTTGGTGTTATCTGCAGACTTACTGAGGACTTGCTCCATGGCTTCATTCGAATCATTGATAAAGATTAAAGGGAACTGCCCTAACACTGAGCCACTTGTGACCAGCCACCAACTGGATTTAGCTCCATTCATCACAACTCTTTGGGCCCAGCCATCCAGCATATTTTTTTACCCAGGGAAGAATACACTCATCCAAGCCATGAGCAGACGGTTTCTTCATGAGAATGCTATGGGAAATGATGTCGAAGGCTTTACTGAAGTCTTAGTAGAGAATATCCACAGGCTTTACCTCATCTGCTAAGTGGATCACCTTGTCACAGAAAGAGATCAGATTAGTCACACGGGACATGCCTTTTGTAATTGATGCAGACTGAGCCTGATCACCTGGTTGTCCTATATGTGCCACTTATGCTGTTGTCAAGTACTATCCTCCTGTTGCTCCCTGCACAGAGAAGGATTTCTCCATAACAAGAGAGTGGTCAAGAGTATTCTGCAGATGCAAAAGTGGTCCTTTTTGCAACTAGCTATCCTTGAGGCTGTCACTAGTGTTCAGACTGGTGTGCTTTCCTTGTGAAAAACATTGTTTTTCTAGGCCTGCTTTCACTATTAAATGTTTCTCTTTTTGTTGTGTGGGGTTTCTTTAAATACCTAGAACTATTCTGTCACATACTGTATCTAATTGCATGACTGGATGTGACTAGACCTATTTGCAGAGGGCACCAAGTGGTCTGCCATCTGTCAAAACAAAGCAGTGTGTGCTTTTTATTCCTGTCCCCCTTTAGAGACATTTTGGTCTGGAAATGCTGCCTTAAAGGCTATATTAATGCATTCCAGTGCTCAATATAGGACAGAGTATACTGAGTAAATTCAGCAGACTGCAGAAGGTATTACCCTGGCATCTGTTAGGAGAAAGTGGATGGGCTGGTATGTTTTATAAAGGCTGTTTGCATGGCCTAGTGGTTATTTAAATCTTCAGTCATCTGTGTATCTTCATCTTCAGCCTGAAAGTATACAGACAGCTGAGAGTTAAAATTTTGAATGAAGTTAGGAACAGAGGACAAAAATAATGCTCAGCTGGGTACTAAATGTGTCTGTCTATGATGGTGGCCTGGGAAAATGCTGACAGTTCTCCAGCAGGCTTTGTATGAGAAACTGAGTGAAGTTGTGTGAAGCGCCTGAGTTTCATAAAGGGATGGATGCACAAGTTTGTCAGAGATATGCCTGTTTGTGTTCCTTGACATGCCAAAAATAATTACCCTCTGTAAGAAAAAAAAAAAAAAAGACTTTTCAATTAACTTTTATGTCTGCAAGTATGTGAGAGAGAGATGAAAGCCTTATTAGATGTCTAAGCAGGACTCCTTATCCTCAGTCATCCATTTGTATCTCATATAAGTGATTGTCCCAACATAAATTGAGATTCCTTGGCTTAGCTCCTTTGGGTTTCTTTGCACAAGAGAGTGGCATAAACATAATATGTATATGTATGCATCTAGGTAAAACACTACAAAAGGTTACGTGGATGTTCTTATTGCAGTGTAAATGAGGATGACTGTCTTTAACTCCTGAGTTTCTTTCTAAAGGACAAGGTTTAGCTCAAATTGGCTTAAAAATATTTAAGTTAAAAAAAACCCCAAAACATGGCAAAGACATGATGCACTTTCCTGTCTCTTTGATTGAAAGTTGTGCCCAGTTGAACTTAGATAAAGTGATGAGTCTGCTTAACACTGAATTAAGAGCATCCAGTCTCACTAAGCAGGTGATCTGTGAATTTTACGTAAAGTTTTGGCCTCTTGAAAGCAGTTCAGAGGATGCAGGCAGGGGCAAGGCATCATGAAAAAGCTTCTGCTGCTACGTGACTTCTGTGGTTTAACAAAAGCCTTTTGTAAAAAGGTTAGATTTGAGCATGTTTTCAGGCATGCACTGTGGAAGCCAAACCTGAATTTCACATAGAAAATACAGTTTGATAACAGTGCAAGAGGCCTCAATGGCTGAAAAACTACACTTGCATAGTGTAAGCAGTGTCACATCAATCTCGATTGCATGATTGCTTTAGCAGAAAAAGTAGTATTGTTAAGGCTGGCTAGTAACCTTTTTGTTCTTACAGGGGTCATACCACTGTGGCCTGTGCAAACCAGGATACATAGGAGACCAAGCCAGGGGATGCCAGGCTGAGAGGAGCTGCAGAAGTCGAGCCCTCAATCCGTGCAGCATTCATGCCCGTTGTATTGAGGAGAGAAAAGGAGAGGTGACATGTATTGTAAGTTCATAAATTCATACGTTTCTAAAGTTAAAAAATAAGCGGAACTGTGAAAGTCTTTGTGATCTTTTTGTATGGTCAGGTGTTTTAACCAAATTATGGTACACTGGCCCAGACCAGCTACAAATACAATAACTGGGCTGAGTCTGTTTTGCAATGGCTTTCTTCTCGAAGCATATCTGTAAGGCAGCCATACTCATGTACCATATTTATTGTGTCTGTAATTAGGTCTTTTGGGAATGGCTTTTGTAGACTTTCTGTGGTCTCTTTAGAAGTGCTGTCAAATGTTACTCTACAGAAGTCATCACAAGGGCAAATTCCTCTCCTGATGTTCAGCTACATAGCTGTGAGTAGGGACCCTCTCTGTATAGTCAATGTGACTGTATTTGTGTGCTGATAAAGATGGTATTTTTTTAAGCGAGACTACAGATTCTAGGTGCAGATAGGCTGTACTGTGCTTTCCAGCCCTGGGAGGAGAGAAGCACCAGGTGGCATATGAACTTTCATTTTTAGTGTCTAAATTGATTATATTAGTTTTTTCAAGTTTGTGAGGAGAAGGAAGAGAATATTGTGTCCTAAATTTGGAGGCAGTGCATGCTTCTACTGGCTCTTGCTTTGGTCTCATTTTTAAGTACATCTATTTCAAAGAAGACAAATCTAGGATATTTAAGTCTGTGCTGTAATGGGAAGATGCCTAGATATTTGTGTTAGGCAAGTCCTCATTTTAACAGGAGGCCAGATTTTGACATGCAGTTTTATGCATGTGTCTTCAATTACAATACAAATTAGGCATTAGTTTGAAACAGTACTGATTTAATTGGCTAGGAGAAACTAATGTGCAGATGCACTTGCTTTGCTAATGCAGATTTAGAAACTGCCAGCAGAGTTTTATCTTAAAGCTGTCTCTAATTGCAGATGCGTTCTTGAGATACTGAGTAAAACACAGTTATCCTATCTAACTGTTGGCCCCTTGCTGAGATGCTAGATGCATATGGTGCCACACCAGAACTGATTTCCAGATAGTGTCTAAAAGAAATTTATTGCTCTTACTGAAATCATTAGGTGTTGCAAGCACGTTTTCCATTTAACATGAAGTGTTAGCTCTTCCTAGCTGTGCCTAGAGATCTTGAAACAGATTTTCTTTCCACGTTGAGAGATGCTGAGTTGTACCTCATTGTACTTCAGTGTCTGTCCATGTCTTTTGTATATTAGTGTTTTCAACACTGATGTGGGGTTTCCCTTTGGAATATTGCTACAGTGACTCATTAACCTTTTGGTAGTACTACCGTGGTGTTTTATTGATAGTGTGGCATTGGCTGGGCTGGTGACGGTTATATTTGTGGAAAAGATGTTGACATTGATGGCTACCCTAATGAAGAACTCTTATGCCCTGCTGAAAACTGCAGAAAGGTAAGAAATTCTTTCTTAATCCTATAATAACTCAGAGCATGAAGGGGTGCAGAGGAAGAGTGAAGGAAATGTGACTAGGTTAATCTTTTTTCAAGTTCTTGAAATCTTTTGGATAAATTGTATTTAATTTGGTTAATTGATTAATTAAAACAATAATAGGAAAAAGTCATTACAATTATGAAGACATTCAGTTTACCCATAGAATACCAGATACATCTCACTTTTTGTCTAGGACAATTGCAGATTTGTCCCAAACTCTGGACAAGAAGATGCCGATGGTGATGGGATTGGAGATGCCTGTGATGATGACGCAGATGGAGATGGCATTCCTAATGAGCAGGTGCTGTGTATAGTTCAGGGTGCAGGGGTCTGTGCAAGCAGAAGGATTTCATGTTACTACAATAGATAGCAACTCTGAAATCTGCCTCTCTGCTATTTGCCAGAGATTATGCCGTACCCATCACTGTCAGCAGCTCTCTAAATCTTGTCTTTTTCTTTTATGTAATTCACACTATTACACGACCTAAAAAACCCAGGCTGTCTCACCAGCCTTAAATCCCCCACTATTACATTTTAGCATTGAATTTTAGAGATTTTTGTGTGCAGAACTTGTGTCCTTCTGTCATCCCTTAGGAATGTTACTTGCATTAGTGTCTCTTCTTAAAGAACAGGTTGACCCGATATCACATTCCATGAGGGATCCAAAACCCACATAAATTAATGTGTCTTGCCAATAATTTGAAAAAGCTTTAAATCATGTTCTTAAAGAGAAAAAAGGTTTTTTTGTGGGTAAACTATTGCAGAATACATCAAAGAATAAGTTCAGTCTGTAAAAGCTCTTTTATGTTCACCCCCCACCCTCGTATGCCCACTGTGTTCTACATTAAGATCCTTCTGTGGCATTGCTTAATGCACTTCCAATGAAGATGACAAGAACACTCTATTCAGAGTACGAATGTCTGTTTGGAGCTAGGATAGACTAGAATCACAAGTGGCATGTCCCGTGCTGTTTTGCCACAGAGGCCAACCCTAAATCCTGGTAGCTTGAAGCAACTGGTTTTCTTAATGTTCTGTAGGTAAAGATGTCAAATCCTCCTTCAACTGTTAATCTATAAGCAGGTTCAGCACCTTCACAATCGGTTAACTTCAATATTATTGCTAACCTGTGTTCTGATTCTGTATGTGTAATCAGCATGAGGTCATTGGTGTGGTAGATGAGAAAGTTTAAACCGCTTTGTTTTGAAGTTTTCCCTATATATCTCCTGATGGTTTTAGAGTGTGAATAGCAGCTTCATGGACAAAAAAAGACTTGGACCTTTTTGCATCCAAAAGTCTTATTGTATCGAGTGCTGCAGCTTTGGTTTGAATCTCTACCAGAAGGGGGCAACCACTGAGAGCACCTACAAATGCTGTCAGGAACTCTGAACTGCAGTTTTTGGAAAGGATGGTGTAAGGAAGCCAGGCACCAAAATAGGTGGACAAAGCGCTGTGGACAAATCCAAAGTCAGAATCAGAAGTCAAATATAACTAAAGCCTTATGTTATGGGTGTTCACATTAGGGTTTCTATGCTGTAGTCCAAAGCAGAGCTTTGAGGGAGCCAGTGAAATCTGACCCAGAGCTACTATTCATATAAAATGTCAGACTACTCACAGTAATAGGTTTTTTTTTTTGTGAAAGCAGAAATAAAGAAAAGAGTTATGTACCCCCTGAAGTAGAAACAAAAGATTTGGGAAACAGTTCATGTTTGATTTCTATCTGTATCTTGCAGGATAACTGTGTATTGGCTCCCAATATTAACCAGAGAAACAGTGACCAAGATATCTTTGGAGATGCTTGTGACAACTGCCGCAATGTCCTCAATAATGACCAGAGGGACACAGATGGTGATGGGAAAGGAGATGCTTGTGATGATGACATGGATGGAGACGGTTGGTAATTCTTCACTTACAGCTTCTCTGACATTCTTGAAACTTGCCCAGAACACATTAAACCAAGTTAAGGTGGTTGATCATTCAGTAGTGCCTTAAAGATGCAGGCATGTTTCAGTTGCCAGCTGCTGACTGTCCCAGATGCCCAAGAGCTACATAATGTATTATTCTCCTTGCTGGAGGAGACTTGAAGGAAGTAAGAAAATGGCAGCCCTACAAATGTCATAACAAAGGTGAAACGTTCCATCCTGTAAGCTGTGATACAGGGAATAGGATAGGATTGTGTGTGATTTGTGATGTGTGTGTGGTGGGGTTGAAAGCATTTCTTTAGCAAGATTATTCTAGCTTCTGTTAAAAGCATACATAAGAAGGATTTGCTGTGGACATTTGTAACATCATTGCAAGATAGAGTAGTTGCTGAAAAGGAAGTGTCTTTACTGTTCCTGATGTTTATATTGTCCAATGACAAATACAGTATTTGTTTCAACTAGCATCCAATATACATTTTGGTAGGTATCAAGAACCTTTTGGATAATTGTCAGAGGATCCCAAATCAGGACCAGGAGGACCAGGATAATGATGGTGTCGGTGATGCCTGTGACAGCTGCCCTACAGTCAGCAACCCAAACCAGGTTAGCAGGTAGAATTCAAAAAAAATGTTAACTTAGGGAGAAGGACAGCTGAGGCCTAAGAACATACAAGTGAATGAGGCAGCCCATGCAGCTGCAGCATTTAGCTTTTAACAGCAGGTATTCAAGGAAGTTTTATGGAACTTCAAACTTCCCTGACGTGGGAAAGTGGAACCATCAGTTGTATTCTCATTAGCTTCGGATGCCATTATCACCTCTGCTCTGCCATTATCTTCTACTGTCATGCTCTGAAATGTGTGCATGCTTCAGTGCCATAGAGGCCAATATCAGACTCCACACAGTGGTGTGATTTAGTCACACTTGACATTTCTTTAATTAGGACAAAATCCTGGTGTCCTTGTTCAGGAAAACTTTGTCACCTACTCCTAGGTGAGACATCAATGAGACTTCTTATACAATTTGAATACTGACTAAGCCTCTTGTGACTAACAAAAAAGTGCTGGAAACTAGAGAAGCGTGGTAGATATTTAAAGCTGCTTAAGAAATCCACTTTGGTTAGAAATGGTGGATGCTTATTTCCAATAGGAGTAAAGGAATCTTTCTTGAACTACTGATTATTGCTTTAACTACTGATCATTGCTTTAACAGATCCAATTTAATGTCGTTTATTCATTATCTGTTTTTTTCTTCAATAAAACTGACTTTTTAGTTAGATGGATGATGCAAACAAGGAAATATGTTTTCTAGAACAAATATTTTTCCATGCTTTTATTTTAATTGTATTTGATTTGGTTGTGTTTTAGTTTAATGCTGTCACTTTAATAGATACTCTCAGCAGTTGATACTGGAACTCTCTCTGTTTCCTTTTGCAGTCAGATGTTGACAATGACTTGGTTGGAGATTCATGTGATACCAATCAGGACAGGTATGCTATGTTGTGGTTTTTAACAGCAGCAGAGAAGTGGAAAAGGCTAGTGTTGAGCTGAAGCATGCTACTGATTCCTTGAGAGCTGTAATCCCTTAGACTAGCCTGGATTTAATGCCAGGACCTTCTCAAAGAGATATTATTTCAAAGACAATATTATAATTGTGTTTGTTCAGCTCCCTGTTGCAGTGTAGTTCCACAGTCCTTCACCGTTAGCCCTGTCCTCTCACAGACTTCCTGTGAGTTCCCGTGGAAGTGACATTCAGAGCAGTTCTCTGGCTGTAAAACTCAGAGCACTGCTGAGCTGCTTAGAGAGATGTCATGTCTCTTTTCTTTATTTTTCATTCCCTTTTTCTGCCTTTAGCATAAATTTCACAGTTAAGGGCTGTATCTTTTTTCTATAAGAATGTAGTGTTTCAGAAGCCAAATTTTAGTATCAACTGTAAAACATTTGCAGATAAACCCTTGGCTTTAGCACAGTGTGACTGCCTAGGCTTCTTTATGCCTTTTACATGCTCTGAGCATTCAGGGCAGCACATTGCAGGACAAACTGCTGAAGCAACTTCTCCATAACGAGCTTTGCGGTGGCAAGCCCTTGCCTGTGCTCCTCACTTAAAGCAAGAGGAAAGGGAAGTGATAAATCCCATGCTGGCACAGCATTTCACCATCCACAGACAGTTGCAAGGTCTCACCCCAGGGATATTGATGGGTGTTGCTGTGTGGGGTGCTAGCTGTGGGAAGCCCACTTCCCTGCCTTTGCAGGGAGTATTCCCAATCTTGGGGCAGTAGTTGCCAAGATCCCCTGCTGGGAGCTGTTTTACTTTTAAAAAGACATGGGCTTGGTTTTTTTTCTTGTTTTAATAAAGGACAGGTTCCCTTTTATGCCCTTCTCAAACCTAACTAGTGTATGAAGCTGTTCCTGGTAGAAATGCTGTAGCTTTACCTGAAGTTAACCTTGCAACAGATACATCTGCATGATACTTTGCATTTTATCTCAAGAATGTGAAGGTGTTAGTTGCTCTGACCTAAAATTGACATATAAATCAGGGAGAGACAGGTGGGAATATGCATAGCTATAGGCTGCATGACTGCCTTAATGATAACTTCCCAAACCCTTTTCTATAATCTGTCCCCTTTCCTGGTGACTCTTCAATATAACTAGCTGATACAGAACATGTGCTGGAGGGTGCTTGAGAGCTACAGACTTTCTCCTCTCTCTCATACTTTGCACCTCCCTGGCAGGACTGTAATGTCAAAAAGTGTGCTATGCAGGAGGGTGAAAGTGTGGTGCTCGTTTCAAAACAAGTCTGATTTCAGGTGCTCATGCAGAGTATCCCATAAATTTTCATTCGCACTCACGTTTGCACATTCATGAACACAGAGACATTTGTGGACGATATGTGACAAAGGACAGCAGCTGTTTTGCTCAAGCTCTTGCAGTCTCCCAGGTGCCTTTAGATTGGTGACACTGTACTTGTTGGATGTTCCTCACACACCCTTTGGGAGTGGAAGTCGTGTGGGACCTTGGATTCTGCTATCTTTTCCCACTCCTTCCTTTTCTTTTCCTTGTCTGAGTGTTTTCATAGCTCCAAGCTTAGTCTTCATCTTCCTGACACGTTATCATGCAGTCTGTTTGCTCTGTGTCTCCTCACAACTCCACCACCTGAGCGACACCAGGTTTTGGTAGCCTGCTGGTCTGTTTCCAGCTCCAGGCATGGCTCCCAGTGCATTTTCCCCTCGAGTATCCATGATGTCTCCCATGCAGAGGCAGCAGCTGATGCCGGTGTGCCATTCTTTTTGTCTCTGTGCTTGCAGTGATGGTGATGGACACCAAGACAGCACAGACAATTGCCCCACCGTCATTAACAGCTCCCAGCTGGACACAGATAAGGATGGCTTGGGTGATGAGTGCGATGAGGATGATGATAATGATGGCATTCCTGACCTCTTGCCCCCGGGCCCCGACAACTGCAGGCTGGTCCCTAATCCAGGGCAAGAAGATGATAATGGTAAGATGAGCCTTCAGGAACCATACTGGTGCTTGGGCATTAAATCCTTCCCCATGTGTTATACACGTGCCTCAGGATCTGGTGCAGTCACCACATGTGCCTACACTCATCCCAGGAAGAACCCCAATGCACAGGGGCATTTTGGCCAAGGTGGAGGTCCTCGGGTCACTTCCCTGAGCCCTGCAACCATCAAGGCTGAAACTCCACCTGCTTCTTAGACACCCTGATTCCAGTGGCTTGGCCAGATGTGGCTACTTACTGCACCATAAATCTACTTTCACTCCTGCATGCAGGTGATGGAGTTGGGGATATCTGTGAGTCTGATTTTGACCAGGATACCGTGATTGATCGGATCGATGTTTGCCCTGAGAATGCAGAGATCACCTTGACAGACTTCAGGGCCTATCAGACAGTGGTGCTGGACCCAGAGGGAGATGCACAGATTGATCCCAACTGGGTAGTTCTGAACCAGGTAAAAATATATCTGGTCTTTCTTACCTGTCACAGAAGGATCATTTGAAGACTGCAGTAAAACTATCTGTAATTGCTGAACCTCTGGCAAATAGGTGAAAAGTGAAAGCTGTTGGTTGACTATTTTACAGGAGTAAAAGGAAGGAACTTTCTTCTAGTATATGAATGGTTGAAGCTTGATGCTCCTGATTGCATAAAGTAATTACAGGCTGGCTAGCTTGTTGTGGGTGGATTTCACTGCTGCCACAAAGGCCAACATAAGACTTCTGTGTCACCCTATTTAAATGTTACAGTAGCAAACAGTTTCATGAACTCTTTCCATAAAGCAAGCAGAGCATTTACTCTTACATGAGTCCAATAACTGCTTTTATATGCTAGTGAATTTTAACCTTCAGGAGGCTAATATATTCTGAGTCACAAGGAATGGGCAATTTATTCCCATTGTGAAAGTATCTGGCAAGTCAGCTGAGATGTATACATTTTTCTTAACCCAGTCCTGGCATTCAGTTTAGTCCTAAATTCCATGATCAAACTGTAGAAGCTAAGACTAGGAAAAGCTCTCTTGCCCTCCCCAGCCCTCTTTCCTGCCTGTTCTCCTTGAGTCCCATATCCAGTTCTGGATGAGTTCAGTGATTTCCAGAAGATTATTAAGGTAGGGAAAGAAAATATCAGAGTACCTGTATGGACATTCAGCAATGGAAAAAGATAAATCCTTCCTGATTTGGGGCACACAAGCAGCTGAAACATTAGTATTTGATTATAGTTCTCATTTTAATTTAGATCTGCATGTGCTATGGACATGTTGTGAACAAATGGAAACAGAGAAAGGGGGTAGGAGGAAGAGGCTAGAAGAAGTTGCCAGTCTTGGCCAACCCAGCTCATCACAGACACTAACCATGAACTTGCTCTTGCAGGGAATGGAAATTGTGCAGACTATGAATAGTGATCCTGGCCTTGCTGTTGGTATGTACGAGAGTCAAGTTTTACAGCATAAAACTTACAGCATGCAAACACATTTTCTGCAGACTTGTTTTTAACCTGTATGTGTTCTCAGGTTACACAGCTTTTAACGGTGTTGACTTTGAGGGCACTTTTCATGTGAACACAGTGACGGATGATGACTACGCTGGCTTTATTTTTGGTTATCAAGACAGCTCTAGCTTTTATGTGGTAATGTGGAAACAGACTGAACAGACATACTGGCAAGCAACTCCCTTCAGAGCTGTTGCAGAGCCTGGTATTCAGCTAAAGGTACTGGTCTTGGCTCGTGGCTGGGGACATGGTGGTCACCACAGCACAACTGTGCCATCCTGCCCTGTGTGGCCATATCAACCTGTGACCTGGCTGCCATGGGCTAATGTGTCACACTCTGTACTGGCCAAGCCATTGCGCTGCATGTTGGCTGTGCTGCCCAACTGCTGTCTTCTCCCTGCAACAGGTGTCACAACTTCAGTCAGTCAGCAGTCCCATTACCCTCTTAACAGCACCATTTTCTTAAGGAACTTCATCTCCAGTTTTGCCCCTGCTGATCAGGTGGAGCTTGCGTTCTCTGCTCTCATTGTGCTCTGGCTGTAATTGGTCAAATTGTCTCCTCCTCTTTGGTCCATTGCTTTTCCATGCAAGCAGTGGCTGCAGTTATGCAGGAGGAGCTAGGGGCTTGTGAGCAACAGGGAGGGTGGGTGCTTCTGCAGACCTGGTGCTGGCTCCAAAGACTTAGAATTCCAGAAAGTGACATTTCTCTGTGGCCAACACTGTAACACTATTTCTGCAGGCTGTGAAATCCAAGACAGGCCCTGGCGAGCACCTTCGCAACTCCCTCTGGCACACGGGAGACACCAGTGATCAGGTCAGGCTGCTGTGGAAGGACCCCCGAAATGTAGGGTGGAAAGACAAAGTCTCCTACCGCTGGTTCTTGCAGCACAGACCCCAGATAGGTTACATCAGGTAAGAGAGGAAAGGGTAGATAAGGTGAGTACAGATACATGTCTGCCTGAACTGTTTTTTCTCAGCACCCAATTCAGGTGATAATCTGAGAATTCAAAACATGTCTGGTCTTTGCTCTGAAGAAGCCATTTAACAGGTTAGACTTTTGAAATTCAGACTGCAGTTCTTTTCCTGGGAAAGACAATTCCAAGCTAAGCCTGTTCATTTCTGAAATTTTCTACCATCTGGCTGTTATAACTGTGCCCTATCTTACATCTTAAACCCTTTTCTAGCTTTAATACCTTGTTTTGAAGCTACTACTGGCTACTGATCTGAAAAACAGTGCATTTCAAAATTTCTTAATTTTGATGTTTTAGAATATTTTTGTTGTAATTGTCAGAGTTCACCTACATATTCTGGGATAACAGAATTAATAGTTATCCCCTTAAAGACTGTGATCCTTACTATGGTCAGTAATTATTCTGACATGGCAGATTTGAGATTACATAGCATATATTCAGAAAGTTTGTCAAAGCTATGTAATGCATGTTATCAATTCTTATTTTGAAAAAGAAAAATTATTAAAAAGATTTCGCCATTCAGGTGGAAACCTTTTACTCTGTAACATCCAGATCAGCAGGAATTATACTTGTAGATCAAGTTTGATGTTAAAATGCAAAAAATAAACTTCTCTAGCATCATCAGCACATGTTTTACAACCTTATAATAAAAAAATAAATAGAAGTTGTTTTTTCTTCAAATAATCACTGCCCTGCAGTTGAGATGCAGCAACTTGATGGTGTAACTGTTCCACTTTTCTGGTGCAGAGCATCATCTTCAGTGGCAGTTGAAGTGAGTGTATTTGACTTTATGCTGAAATGGATTAAGAACACTTACACTGTCAAAGCCATGGGGCAGTAGTGAATAGATTTTAGGTGGCAACTTATCTTCAGACCAAGCTGTTTGCAAAGCTGCTTCACGAGCAAACATCTGCCTGTTTTTGCAGTCTCTCTAGCCAGAGTAATTAATGTCCCCTGCAGCTGGGAAAGGTAGCAAAGTCAACGTCAGTCATTCTAAATGAAGGCAGACAGGCCTAAGGTGAATCTCTGCCAGCTCTCTGTCCACATCTCATTGTGGTCTGTTGAGGCCAGGTGCCACAGACCATAATGTTTTCTGAGGCTTCAAGGAAGCCTTGGAAAAAAAGTCACTTGAACCAGCCTCTCCCACAGAAATTTGAAATACAAGAAGTTCTGTTCATTGCCCATACACATTTGAACTGCCTCAGCAAATCAGAAAATAAACTCAGGAAAATAACGGGAATTGATGGATTTTTTTCTTATTTTATGGAACTTCCCTTCACCACTTGCTGTCTTCTCACATGTCAGACCAGCAGTGTTCTCATCCAAAAAAGGGCCCTCCCGGCTCATTGTCCTCCAAGTCATTTACCCATAACCCCAGCGGGTGAGGACTTGGTGTAGATAGTGCTGCAACAGCTCAGCCACTCCAGCATGGTCCCTCTCAAGACCTCAGTACAGACCACATGCTGAGGAGCTGGCAGGGTGCAGCTTTTCCCAGAGCTATTTGGGAATTTGCCAGTGGGTTTTCTAACAAGAAGATGCCAGATCATCAAAACTGTTCCTGGAATTAATCATATTCACATTTTTAAAGAAATCTTGCAGTGGAGTTTAGGAGTCCAAATGGTATGTTTTAAACTTTGCCTATTAAAAAAAAAAAAGTTTAGCTCCAAACTTTGTGAGACAATATCCATCTGGCCTTCTTCAATCAATCTGACTTGGTTCCCCTTTTCTCCTGAAACTACTGACTGGAAATTTGATCATCAAGACTTGAAACTCTGAGCCTGACTGACTACAGGAAAAACCCTTCCAAGGCATTCATAAGATGTGTAAAAACCTGACAACCACCAGAACACCCTCTCTACCCAGCTCTTGCCAGCATGCAGCACTGTTCCAGTGCCCAGCCTGCATAGGAGAGATCTTAACTGCTTTTTCTCCTCTGGGATAGATGGGAGGGTAGCATGTCCAAGGCTGGAGTGACCATGGATAACAAAATTACTTTTATGAATCTTGCAGCCCTGGAAAAGACCTAACAGAGCTTCTGTTTGCTTTCCTTAAGGGCAAGATTTTATGAAGGCACTGACCTAGTGGCAGACTCTGGTGTAACTATAGACACCACAATGCGTGGAGGACGGCTTGGAGTTTTCTGCTTCTCTCAGGAAAACATTATTTGGTCCAACCTGAAATATCGCTGCAATGGTAATATTGCTCTCATGTCATTTTAGTTAATAGTTAGCAAGTGACCATGAAGAACTAGTACCGTAGCTGTCAGATTAAGCCATTTTTGCATTATTTCCTTTGCTTTTCATTTACAAGCTATACATAGCTGTGAAATGCTTTCCCTAACCCCACACTGCAGCCCAGCCAGATGGGAACTAACACCTCACAACTGCTCCTCCCACAGCAATCACGCTGTGCAGAGATTGATAGCTGTCATCAGAGAATTAGAAATGTTACATCAAACCAACCAACTGCAAGAGTTGTACATGCACAATTTACTTAGACTATCACGCACACAGGATGCCTCAACCTCTGAACATCAGGTGAAATAAAGCTGGAGAGCTAGTGGGATCAGTCACCAGGCACCACTGTCCCTTGTGTACTTGCTGATTGCTCCTGCCTATGGGAGGGCAAGATCACAAGATGCCCTTCCCCCCATGGAAGAATCCTTATCAGACTCTGTGGGAGCAGGAGCATGCTCCTTTGCTCCTCTTGGGTTAAGAGACTTGCAGCTTGGCCCTCATCTCCCACCTTTTGGAATAACTTAAGCCTTGACTAGTCACATAGAAGCTGATCAAGTCTTGGTATTTCTGCCTTGGCAGCAGTTCAGTTAACTTGAAGTGGTATGGGAGGGGCTGTCCCACCTCCTGTCAGCATCAGCTCCTTCTTGACAAAGGCAGCCTTTGGAAAATAAGTTACTAGTCAAGTTGGAATCCTTGTCTGCTTTCTGCTGATCCAAGAAGCTCAGCCCAGGTCTTCAGTGGACAGACTCTGGCTCTAGGGCTTGTTCTGGTTTCTTAGGCACTCGGTACACTGAGGCTGATGTTTGCTGGTCATGGGGAACTCCTAGATGGTAGTGCTTACAGTTACAAATTACTTGGTGAGTCGCAAACATTATGTAGTTTCCCAGAAAACATGTTTCAAACCTGGCACTGAAGTGTAAGATACTTTCCTGGTACTGAGCAGGCAGCGGCTTTGTTGCTGCAAGTCAACAAAATGCACTTGAAGTCTCTAGAGTCCCCAACAAGTCTGAACACGTCAGACAAGTTCCTTTATTTGCGGAGAAAAAAAGAAAAAAAAAATTTCAAGCCTCAAAAAAAAGGAAGTGATCAACAGAAAGCAAAGGACTTACCCCTTTTTTCCTATATACTGTGTATATTTATGGGTTTAGATTCACCTGTCCTGTATCAGAGTGGAAATGGAGTAGAGCTGAGGTCATGCAGTTGAGCTTCATTGCTGTAGCTGCATCTTTGGCAGCAGCTTTAGCTCCATGGTGAGCTAAAGCTCTGTGGCTCTTCACATAAAACGTTCTGGGATCTGGCAAAGGCACGTTGCAAACTCAGTGCTTCAAACAGAACTGCAGTTATTAACTTGACCCATCTCCAGCTCTCTTCACCAATTCTGAAGTTTTTCTCCTGGCTGCTGTTGTTCCTCACATTAGTTTTTCTGTCCCTTCCTGTGGTGTGGGAGATCACCACAGGGAAGTTGGATTAGGATACATGAGAAATAGAGATGCTGATGCTACAGCTGTGTCTGGGGTGCAGAGCAAGACAACCACTTTTTCCACCTTTCTGGTTAGTGTGTATTATCAAAAACATATAAGAGTGGAAGCCGCAAATTTTTTGGGTGGAAATGTAATTTGAAGACTGGTAGTAATCCATTATGGGCTGGTGCTGCAGCATTCACTGTCGTGTTAGCCTCTCTGTGATTTGTAGTGGTGTGCAGCTAATTCAATAATTTAAGTGCGCCTCGATTTTCTCAGAAGAGACTAAAATTTTGTATGTTTTGCTGTTTTCAGACACCATCCCAGAGGACTTTCAAGAATTTCAAGCGCAGCAATTTGGAGTTGGGGATATTTAACAAGCAAAGGCAAACTAACATTGCTATTGCAAACAATAAAGCAATATATTTTAAATCCTTATATGATTGTTGTTGCAAGAGTGCAATTTGCAGCTTGCTCTTAATGATGTGACGATGACTGACTCTTTTTGTATAAAAGTGAAAATAAAAAGGAGACAAAATAGACTGGGGCTTCATTTGTTTTCAGATTTGCCCTAAAACCTAAAAAGCACCATATAATGGAATGACACCTGCTTAAAACATTCTCAAGGAAAATTTGTATCTATTGCCCTTTTGGATTCAGTATTAAACAGGGTGAGGAAGAAAGTGCAGTTTTATCTACCATCTGGAATGTGTCAGGAAAAACAGGTTGCATCTAGGCATGAAGTGGTTGGGATCTGTCTGGCCAAGCGAAGGGCCTCTTAGTATTTTTCCAGCTGTGATAAGAAAATTTTTTATCTCCTTTGGAGCAGTTTAACTCCTTTAGAGAGTCAGTGACCTTTGGCAGACCTCTGCTAAGAACCATATTAGAGCTCCCTGCCTTCCCACTCCCAGAAATCTGTAAGCAACACTTTCACATCCTGTAAAAGAAGAAAAGTTCAGTGCAGGGCATTGTAGTCACATCTTACAAATAGCATGTGACTAAAACCAAAAAAGACATATAGAGGTAAATGCAGAATCACCTGTAGAGAAAAAATAATCCTAAAACTTTGACACACAAAGCCAGGTCTTGACCTGCTGTTTCCACACAGAGCTAAGCTCTCAGCCAGTACTGCAATCTTTTGAAAATGAATCATTGAGTTAAACCCATAAAATAACTGAATTAAGTCCTAGTAATGATTAGGAAAGGACTGGAACAAAAAAAAAAAAAAGCCCAAACCAATGGTATAACAACAATTCACTCTCTAATTCAAAGTACAGAAAGGTGTTGGATACCATATACAATTCTACAACATCCTTTTTCAAAATGGAGCTAGGAAAGGAAGGGAGGACAAGCTCCAAGCTGAAGAGAAGGATATTACAGCCTGTAAGGTAATTATTTAAAAAAGGCAATAGGAAACAGAACTTTAGCCTCGGAGTAGGAGGAGGTAGGTAGTACATAGAGGGGGAGTAGAGTGAGGGTTTTAAAAATCAGAAGTAGCCCTGAGAAAATAATCAGCCATGTCTGTTTGTGTGTTTCACAGCACAAGAATAGAGGGAAAATGCTGAGTTAAATTAGTGAGAGTACCAAACAAAACAAAAAAAGAGATGTTTCCTGTTCTCAGTATAGTAAAAATGCCTTTAAGGTTTATGGTGCTATAAAATGCTTTGTCTATACAAAGAATTTTCCCTGTGGGCTTTTCCACCATTGTCAAGGTTTCTGGGAGCAACATGGCCCTGGTACCTGTTGCACAAGGGATCCCAGGGTCCTGCAGCAAAAAGGATGATGCAGGAGCATGGCCCTGGCATAGTCCTGCATGAAAGATCCTGCACTTTCAGTTGTCCTTTCCCCTTGGCTTCACCCCCATTAGGTTTTCAACAGAGGATTCAGAGCAGCAACACAGAAGGCATTATCAACTTGTGCTTAAAAGATGAGAACAAGCACCTTTTCTGTTTAGCTGAACGTAGGCTATAACCACAATATCAGACATTTATGAATGAGAACATAGACTGTAAAGCAAATTTACCTCTTTCTTATCATGCATTTGTGTTTCATTAGATGGAACCCCTTCTCCAGGCAGAAATTATCTCTTAATTGGTTTGGATGCAATCAGGGCAGAAGGCAGCTATTTGTATTGCGCTCACATGTGCCGTGGGTGCACCACAGCTGGCACACAGCTGGCCTACAGCGCATACATTTTGCACAAGAGGTCTCCTCACAGTGGCTGCAGCAGGTCTGGGCAGCTTTCGAACCCCTGCCAGCCTCCCAAACTCAGCCCAGTTGTCCTGCCGGCTGGAGTGGCTGGGTGGGAGCACCCTGGCTGTTTGCCACACCAGTTTGCCACCTTGGAGCTCTTCCAGGCTTTTTTCCAGTCCATGCTGTGGACTCCTAAACACTTGACAGACTTGGGCCATTGACCACCTCTCTAGGAGGCCTGTTCCAAGGTTTGATCACCCTCTCCGTAAAGAAATGTTTCCCTGCATGCAGTCTCATCTTCCCTGCTGCAGATTTGAGCTATTCCCATGCATCCTAGCACTGGATACCACAGAGAAGAGACAGACACCTCCCCCTCCATTTCCCCTTCTCAGGAAGCTCTAGAGAGCAATGAGGTCACCTCTCAGCCTCCTCCTCTCCAAGCTAGACAAACCCAGAGTCCGCATCTGGCCTTCCACCCTTTCTGCCCTTCTCTGAATGCATTTAAGGGCCTTCACATCAAATCGTGGGCCCAGACCTGCACACAGCACTCAGGCTGTGCTAGTGCTGAATACAGCAGGACAATCCCCTCCTGCCCAGCTGGCTGTGCTGTGCTTGATGCACTCCAGGATACTGTTTGTCCTCCTGGCTGTCAGAGCACTGTTGACTGGTGTTGAGCCTGCTGCCAACCCACACCCCCACATGATCCCTTTCTGCTGGGCTGCTCTCCAGCCACTCCCCTCCCAGTTAATAACTACCCCTGGCATTACTCCATCCTAGGTGCAGAATGTGGCATTTGAACTTGTTAAGTTTCATTCCATTAATCATAGTGCAATGTTGCATCCTACCTAGGTCCCCCTGCAAAGCTTTGTGTCCCTCAGGAGTCAGCAGCACCTTCCCAGTTTGGTATCATCAGCCAAATTCCTGTTGGTACGTGTAGCTCCTGGATCCAGTTCATTGACAAATACACAGAACAGGACTGGCCCTAGAACTGAGACCTGATGAACAGCACTGGAGACCGGCTGCCAGTCTGATGCAGACCCACTCATACAATCCTATGAACTCCGCCCTTCAGCCAGTTCTTCATCCAGCACACCATGAGCTGCCCGCTCATCTCCTAGTTTGAAACACCAGAAGGGAACATCCTGTGAGGACGCTGCAGGGTGGATGAAGGCAGGGATGAGCAGACCAGCAGGAGGCTGCTGAGCAAAGGTTATTGGCTCTCACAGGCCCTCAGCACCATGCAGGAACTGCTCTCCACTTTGCGCTTCCATCAGAATTCACAGCTTCCCAGCTACATGCAGAAGAGCTCTTCTGTACCAAGAACAGAAGCCACCATCCGACCTTTTGAAATTCAGTCCGCAATTTCTTGTAACCACAAGGAACCCCTGTCGCAGTGTGGGTTTGGTCAGCTCCATAGCACAGGTGCAACCAGTACTTACAGGCAAGCTGCAGCTGGCACGGGCTGATACAGGACTCCGCAACATCCTGAACATGGATAGTAAGAAGCAAGGGACCTGGGCCCACAGAGAAACAGCACCTTCACTGTTCTGGATCTAGGTGTCAAATTCAGCAGCTGCCTACTCCCACCATCTGGGCAAATGAGGAAAAAAAAAAAATAAGATCAAAGATCCTTGTTTCAAACAAGTGCACAGGCTTCAGCGCTATAGTGTGCCGGGGAAACATTTTATGTGTGATCTCAGCAGTATCTGACGCATTTCAGAGAGCTGGACTGCACAGAGCAGATGCCATAGACAACTCTCTGCAACCTGTCATCTTCGAAGATCATGTTTTGGAGGAGTACAAAAATAATATGGACAGGAAAGCCATGTAATCCATAGGCTAACATTTTGTTGTTGTTGTTGTTAACTATCATCCAAATATAGTGAACAAAAAAGATCAACCAATTTATTTTTACTGGCGCAGTAACTGCTTAGCTCACATATTTCATTAGTTTCAAAGTTTCTCCTAGAATGAGTTGACTTTTCAACTTTTATATATCACAACAATTCATTTCAAATGTAAGAAAAACTTTATTGGTCCATTAAACATTAAATCTATAACAATACATTCACTCAGTATACAAAAGGAAATGTCAATAAAAACCATTAACATGCTTTAAAAGGGCAAAGCTACTGACTATTTTACAATTAAAATTCTGAAATCTTTACCAAACCTTTATAGTCAAAGTGTTACAGTTACTACAGATCACAACATTCCAAAAAATGTTAAATAAACTAGAAAAACCCCACTTCTCTGGGCTTAATAAAATCTACAGGTAATAAAACCACATACACACAAAAAAGTTCCCTTGAGATAATAAGAAATTTGAAAAAGACTAATTAAAAACCCCTCACCATTAAGAAAAAAGCATTTACCTGTTGACTACTTTGCATCCAGTTTTCAAACACGGCATATACAAGACTGAACACCACTCACTGGTGGTAAAAAAAAAGGAAGACGGTTAACCCATAGGTTCCTAGAAAGTATCATCTCAGCTTGTATATGACATGTTGAACAATTTTCTCTGGAAGTTAACATTCCTTGCTTTAAGTCTGTATGAATGCCTAACAACACCTAAGCACCTGGACATCTATCGGTAAGAGGAAAAATAAAGTTATCATATAAGTAACAAGACATTATATCCCCAATAGGTTTCCAGAATTATTCTTGGCTTCACACTGAGGCTTCTTTGGCAAAAGTGCGGCTGCAGCGCTGCACCCTGCAGCTCTGGTGAGCAAAAGCCCTAGAAGCTTTAAGCTGCTGGAGCAGTTTCAAAGGGGACGACTGTGGCTCTAAAGGAAGTTTGTGCAAACAGCTGTACACTACAGCACTGGGAGCTACCAGGAGACTAGCAAATGGAGAAAAGCCAACATGGCTTATATCTCAAATAAATTCCAACTTTCAAAATATATCATTATTGGACAGGTGTGAAGTGAGTTGAAACCAAGTTTGAGAGAAAAATAAACAAAACAAAACTGGACTTAAGGCTACTTGAAACTTACTAAGTTTTTTCAGGCATTAGAAAGCCACTATACATGTCAACCTCCCAAAGCTTCTATTTCAAACCCTGTGTAGTGTATCTGCATCCCCATCCTGGGGCACTCAGGCATTCTGCTGTCAGAAGGTTGAAAAATGCAGAGACATACCAGTTCCCAAGCTACATGCAAGTACAAAGAGCCAAGGCTTTCTAAGCACTTGACCCCCTGGCATTCCCTTACACAGTCATGTGAAACACTCGGTTCAAACTACTGTTTACAAAATTGAAAACACAAAGTAAAATGTCACAGCGCTGATTATGTGTTTTCCTCCCACAAGAACTTGTAGGCCACTTCAGAAAACAAAGAAGCAGTTTTCACAGAGGAAAACTGATCTATGTAGGACATTGTAATCCTTGACTTTGCTTCAACACTGCAGGTTTGTCTTGCTATAAAGCAGAAAGGATTGAGGAGACCTGGCAAAGAAGCCTTTGCTGGTTTCTAGCACCAAAGACATCCCACTTGACAGGAAGCAGAATGAGAGTGAAGCAGGTTTACAATGCCTTTAAAAAACAAGTCCAAGGAGAAGGCAGCAAATGAAATGAGGAGATACAGCCTGCAAGCAAAAGACATTGCTCCTAAAGCCCAGAAGGAAAGATGAGAGCAAAATTCTAGCTGCAGATAATCTTGCTCATCTAGC
This sequence comes from Clamator glandarius, assembly GCA_033459285.1. NCBI lineage: Eukaryota > Metazoa > Chordata > Aves > Cuculiformes > Cuculidae > Clamator > Clamator glandarius. The sequence goes on from JAUNZM010001152.1 coordinate 785,497, forward strand.
CACACTGGTATAGTCTTGTGATATTTTGCTTCATCAACTTATTTAGGAGAAAAGCCTAACAGTTTAAATCTTCATAGCACATAGTCAAAACAGTCAGTGGATTTCTTACCAATCTGCTCAGAGATCCCCATGGCACTGTGGGCAGATAGCCAAAGTTCAAGCAGCACCATCTTGAGTTCCCAATTTTATCTGATGTATTGGTCAAAACCAGAGGACTGTTAAAACCAGCTTTTTCACAAGTGCAATGATTGCTTCATTAATAGCAACATTCTAGGCCCGGAATTGCTGCACCAGTGGCTGATGAAGCAGTTATAGATGCATAGCTTATAATCTCAAAGCGCTTCTAGATTTGTAAAAAGGTGCTAAAACACAAAATAAATAAATAAATATACACGCAGTGTTCATGACTCTGAGAGGACAAGCCCTCTCTTTGGACAACACATACGTTAGCAAAACTGCATTACCCGTTTCAGATTAAAGTGGCCCAACCCAGCTAGAATTACCAAATCAGCTGGGCAAGTACAAGCTTTTTGAACTTCATGGAAATGCTTGAAGCACAAAGCTAAGAGCTCATAGACATGCAATAACTCTGATGTGTGATCACAGTGGAGTTCCTTAGTCGGCATCCAGCTGCAAGGGCTGCCTGCAACTTTAACAAATTAAGTGGTAAACAGCAAACAAGCATATCCATCTGCTTTCCACATGTTCTTCATAAGGTTTTATGTCTCATTTGTTAGTCCAGCTATTTGGATTCAGAGACCTGCTCTCCAAGTCCACCCCACTGACTTTACCCCAAACAAGAACCAGTCATCATTGTGGGTCTTGATTGCCTTCATGAGAAAAACTAACACTTTTCCCATCTCTGATGGCAGTGCAGCAGTGAGGTTCCAAATAACCTTTCTTATGACAGCAAATTTGAAAAAGCAGGAAAACATCAATAAAATCATTTCAACTTCTCAGCAGAATTACCTTCTGCTAACGCCTTCTGTTCCTCCAAGAATCCACTTAATGACAGCATTAGTTTGAAGTTAAATTTAACTAGAAGAAAGTTAGTACAAGACACGTTCTCTAGTCTTCCTGTCTCTGTAATAACAGCTTCCTCACTTCACATAGCTCAAAAATAATAGGAGCCAGAAATGCTGCAGTGCTCACTCAGATCAAGGAAAAAAAAATCAGGCAACAGTGGCAGCACAACACAGGAACGACACCACAAAACTAACTGCCTCAAGCATAGCAGTTACCTGCACTTTAAGGTACCGGAAGAGGAAGTTAACTGTTTACAGTTTAAATGTAAACATAAGTAACAACTACTCACTTATTTACAATAGCATCAGGCTATTTGTGAGTTTTTCAAGTTCATCTTCCACTGGACAGTAATATCTGAATCAGTCTCACCCCTATAGGTTTGTCAAGCACAGATTATTAGGTATCCCACACACAGGACAGGTCTGTGTCTTGCACACACTGGTATAATGTACAAGGCAGCATCACCCAGTCACAGACTCAGTTCAGGTCTTCCAGTTCCAGTGCCACCTGAATTATTAGCTACCAGAGCAGCAGGTACAAAGGCACTTCTTAAAAAGGTTTTGAAAGCCTATTTGCATGAACTGTTTGGAATCTATGAACTGGGCATTTGAAACCTATACCCTAGCAAAGGACTTTTAAACTGTGGCACATGGAAATCCACAGCACAGATTTTATGGTGAACATGAAGTCTGTAACATTTACCTGGCCAGCAAGAAGCCATGCTTTACCCAGGAACTAGAGGCTTTGCACACGCAGGTGCCACCAGTTACTGACTCCTTGGAAAGGCCTGGAGATCCATAGCTGGACCTGGGGCTATAGCATGAACACATAGGTCATAGTTATTTTTGGGGTCTCTTCTCACAATGTTTGCTCAGAAGCCGACAAAGCAGTGTAGTCAGCTCCCTTCCCACCCTACATACACCACAGATCTAGATGCAGAAGGTCAATAGCTGGTGGAAGGAACAGATGAAAGAGCAAATCAGTGAGGCGAGCATTGTCTAAGAAGAATGGTCTCATGGCTCACTGTTGACTTTACTCTTACAACTCTGCTTTCTCTGTGCAAGATCTATTTCCTTAAATATTAACTTTAAAAAATGAGCACAAGGAGGTGCAGGAAGTCCTTACGCAGGCAGATACTGCCTACGTGAAATAAGCGTTTTCATAAACAAATAAGAAAATCCATTGGCCAAGACACATAATTAAGATCATCCACATTTGTGATTTGGACGCCTGCTCTCAGAACCGGGGAAGAGCAACCATTCCCTGCCTTACTTGACACAGTGCACACCTTGTTCTCTAGAGCTCTCTTGTGAACAGATTAACAAAGGCCTTTTTCTGCTGCAGAAGGATATCTGCATGGCTGGACTCCAAATGCAGGCAGGGACATACTGACAGGACCCCATGCTAGCAGAGCTCTTAGTGAGATCAGAACCTCCCAGAAGCAAAAGGAAAGACAAAAACTCTGCCCCCCTCTCCAGAGCTATTTGTTACTTTTCTAACTGAGTGTTAAAGCTAAGTTTCAACTGTTTTTTTTTTTCCCCTAGGCACTACGAAGAGCAGCAAGAGTCACCTCTGGACACACTATTCACTCCTCAGATCTCATGACAGATGATATTCCTAAGCACTGGGGTAGGTGGTATAAGTACGCAGGACTGCAGATATCCTAATTTTGTTTGAGGTAAGAATGCATGTGGCTGGGAAGATCACACCCCTAGCAAGTTCCAAGCAGGGAAGAAGCCCTAGGATAAAATAGCAACAAGGCAGTTAAAAATGGTAACAAAAACTAAGAGCAAAACTGAGATCTGTTACTTTAGGATTACTCACCAGGTGTGCATTAACCATCAATTATTGCAACAGAACAAATAAGGCATGCAAATATTTTGGCCATGTCTTGGCCTCTATGTTGTGCTTTTCTTTGTTTTGCAGAAAGCATTGGGTGAAGCTCTAAGGATCAATCATATTTCAAAAAAGAACTGCTAAAGTAGTTGATTTTGTTTATATCCTGCATACTGCACATTGTATGTGTGTGTGTATATATATGTAGACAGAGAAGATAAAACCTCTGAGATCAGCATAAGTCATAAATTCATCCCACTGGAATGTAGATAACTACAGTGAGTTCAACCTTAATTAGCATTTAGGGTCTGTGAGCTGTTTCCTACCACCAAATCATCAGCTTAAAGCAAACAGAAGGGACATGGTAGGGTTTAATATTGTCAAGTCAGTCACTTGTATTAAGGTAACTGCTGTTACATTTTTGTCTTCTGGTTTTGTTTTTCTGACTCCTCCCCACTGCTTGGAATAGTTCTCCACAAGAACTTTAATTAATGGATTGGTTGGCTAACTCCCATCCAAAGAGCAAAACTAACATCAACAGAGGAGTACAGAAATACAGCAGTTAGAAAGAATACTTTCCAACCAACACACAGGCAGAAAAGGAAGATGACGTACTATGTTCCTTTTCTGACCATTACTGCATTTAAAATATTATGCAATTAGGAATGGAAACAGAACCGAAGATCCTGGGAGATCTTTAGATAAAAGTTGAAACAACAGAGTAGAAAACTAATGGAGGGCTCCACTTTTAAATTTACCAGCAACTGGAAATGTTCCTGTAATTAACATTTTCTCAACAGCAAACACTCCGAATAAAGAATGTACCATATCTTAAAATTCCTTTGCCGTAAACACAACTTGCAGTTAAAGTGAATTGGCAAAGTATTGTTGGACAAAATTTAGAGTTAAAGAATTTGTGTGTATAACTCCCTTTCTGTTAACAGCTGGACCAGATCGGAATTGTATAAAATATTCAGGTGCCTTTTAAAGTTAAAACAGAATAAATAATCTATTATCATTGGTACATTCCTTTCTCAATCTAGGTATACGATAACATAATATTTAATATTTAGATAAACAAGTTTTAGTAGATGCTTTGGTAGTCAAATTCTCACATATTCTCTATTTCTACAGAAATATTTAGCTATGTTTTCAGAAAAAAATTGTCTGGATACTACTTAGAAGAATTATATGCTGTACAAAACAGCAACCCAAATCATCACTGCAAACTGTAGAAGAGTTAAAAAAAGAGTATAAAAAGGAACACGTATTTGCTAGAAGATACCAAACATTCACAGGAAGGAAGGAGATAGATATGCACCGTGATTTTCTCTTTTCTTGCCAATGAAGCCTGAGAAAGATTGTCAGTTATTGGAAAAGCATTTCACTTCCAGTTCATACAACAACTGTGTTTCCTACACTCCACATATCAGCATCACAGTTTTGGAATGGATTTGTTCCCTTGGGCAATGTTCATGACAATTAAAAAAGGTAGAAAAAGTCTTCAATCATTCGTTTAGTCTGACAAAAGAGTTACTAACCAGTACATCATGGTAAGCGTTTCCTCATTACTAAATGACTGTTGAATTTTATTTGTAACAGAAAAAAAAAAAAAAAAAAAAAAAAAGAAAAACACAGAAGAACCTTGTTAGTGTTCACACTGAGAAATCTCTGGTTCGGCAACAAAGTGGAGCAATTAGAGTCCCTAAGTATAGACAGACACAACACCAACAGGAGACCATCTTAATCCAGAAGATGGACCAGGTTCCAGTGAAGAAGTTTTCAATCTGAGCCCTTTCATAACTGTTAAGGGAAAAAAAAAAACAAAGAAACAATAAACGCACTATTCATATCTCAGAGTGCAGTATCCTGTTTTTCAAATGGGTCACAGACTTCAACTAGGTTAACCCAAACATGAAGCAGGGGAGAGTAGCCCCTTTTATAAAGCAAGACATTGATCAAGAATCACCTGGGAAAGACTTGCCAAGTCTTTTCCACCTCTTTGGTTAAGGAGAGGGGACACACTAACAGCAGAAGTTCTCATTCACACCTCCCCATCTCAGTGCAGAGACATTAATTTCTCAGCTTTAAAGGAATACACTTACTGGAACCAATGAGTTACTGTCATCATCACGTAGAGCGAAGCCAAGAAGAAAACAAAGTGGAAGTAGGCGTAACTGTACACCGTGCCTTTCTTCTCATCATAAAACACAGCCTGGCCTCCCCTTTTTTCAATGTGCTCTTCAGCATCAGCTGTAGGAGACAGGAAACAAGAAAGCTTTTGCAAATTTAATGAGAACTGAAAACAGCAGCTGGCTTAATGAAGAACACAGCAGAACATGTATATTGTGATTTAGGAAAGTGTGATACAGAGCAACACTTGGACATTTCCCTGCCCTCAGGGCATGGGCCTAAGCCTTTAGTAAAGCCACTGAAATCCTGCCTTGTATCAACTTCCTGGCTTACTGGCTAGTTTTTGAGCATTTGGGCTATTTAAATTGCTCTACCTGTAAAGTATTTTCTGTTAAGTCCAAGCCAATAAGCCTGATTGTACCAGGTATGCAAACAGGACACTCCTTTCTTAACTCACTCCTAAACTGCAATCCCTGCAGAGCTGCTGAGCCAAAAATCCAGCAGTCACACCCACAAGCACACAAAGAGGAGACATTGCTTTTTCTGTGTTACAGTAATGAAATGTCCTTTAAGGAATTATTAACTAGCGTGTTGCTCTACAATAGTATTGTTACATCTCTTGTTTCCTTCCCTAGCCTAGCTTTGCACACTTCAACTGCATCAGTTTGAGGTACTACAGTACAAGGACACAAGCAGCTCTTGATCTGCAGCTGTGTCCTTACTCTCCTGGCTTTGGTCTAGAAGCCACAAGGGAGGTAAATTGTGCAGTGACAACGTATTTACCATCTCCATCAGGCACGCAGAAAAAGCAGCAACGAGCTACCTGTGGAACAGACAACAGGAAGGGTGAGACTCTGTGCTACAGCAAAGAACAACAACATTTAAGGAAGGAAGGTCTGTTATGTGTACCTTACAGTGACTAATTTAGAAAAGTCTGGTTTGTATTTCCAACCAGCACAAAACTCAAATTAGGATTTGCCAAATAGTTCATAACAGTACTTTAAGTTTTGGAAAAACTACTCAGTAAGATTTGGATCAAATTAACCATTCTTAAAGAATTACTCTATCCACTTTACATAACTCAAGACACTGGTGCAAATAATTACGACAATATGGTAGAAAAGCTACATTTTCAAGGGGCTCAAAGGGGGCTTACCTCTTCAGACTTGCACCTGAGTGTTTTTTAAATAAAAAACTTCTCTACTGAAATTTAAGAAAAAAGAAGTTTTTAAAACCCTGTAGCATGGACTGGAAATCACAACTGCACAAGTATTAAGTCAGATACGTACTTATCTTTGCAAGAATTTGCTGAAATGGAGCCAGAATGAGTACAAGAAAAATAAATGAAAGCAGAAAGTTGTTTCTACTGTTTTATTTAAATGAAGAATTTATTTGTTTTAACTGATAGAAAAAGCAAAGCTGAAATAGACACTTCGTGTGATAAGCGGTAATGCAAATGGGACAGAATGCTAACAATTCAATAAACATATAAGTGCATTTTCTGCACCAGACGACACTACAAGTCAGCACTTTCTCTAGTATATCACTAACATTATTTGTTGATAAAACCCTACTCTGTGATTTATTTTGCTGTGGTCTGATGAAGACAATGAACCCTGTCAGGAAAACTCCCTTCTCTAGCCATTGTATCAATTGGTCTTTATAGTATGAAAGAGTAACAATTTTTTAAATGTGTATTAGTTCTCAGTATACACCATAATACAATGATGGAGTGGAGTCTTACTGGAGAATTTGGAACTGTTCTTGCTTAAGTAAAACAAACTAAAGGACAGCCTGGTCCTAGAAATAAGGACTTTGATTCTTGGAAACTTAGACCTGTCCATGAAAGATAAAAATACCCCTGGACAACCAAGACAATGCAAGCATCCTAGTCCCTCTCACACATCTTTAACACCCTTACAGCATTATAGGTAAGTAACTACTGCAAGACTGACTCCAGGGATGTCTGGATCAATAGACAAGAACGGTACAGAAAATCCAGTTGTTTTGCAAAGTCTTACTATGACTAGTAACCAGTGGTGCGGGTGTTAGTGATTGGTCAAATCATACTATATCTGAATGTGTGAAGGGTACAAAGCCACATTTAAGGTGTCCCAATTTGGCTGTGATACCTCATGCGCATGATTAGATATTCCCTTTGTAATTCTGTGCTTCGAATTCTAGCCTGTCTTGTCAGTTTGCGTGGGCCAGTTGCAAGTTTTCCTAATGCTCTCAAAAATCAGATAGCAAGCCTTTAAGGTAAAGTATCCAACAGAAACAGCAATGGCAGTTTTTACCCTGCATATCCACAAAAGGCATTTATTCACTGGGTTCATAAACTCATGAAAAGCCATAAAGCCCATTCTTTTTTACATGATTGGTTGAGAGTTTAAATAAAACCTTGATTCCAGACCTCTTTCTAGTGCTGGGCCAAGCCTCACCTACAGCACCAGCCTGAGCTCTCCTTGGGGCATACTCACATCCCGAAACAAGTCCTAGGTTCTCTCAAATTTTTTAATCAGTTGCAATTAAGTCCTTGCATACACAGAGTGATGCAACTGGCAATTAGCAAGGCTAGCAGGGGCACCACTAGACCCCTCTCAAGCCTAGCTGTTTTCAGCACAGAGGCTGACAGACCTTGTGTACACCACAAGCAACTGCTACAGTCACACTGCTGGCCATGAGACAAAGGCCTTTTGCCACAAGGAAGGCAATCATAGTGCAATTAGTGTCTCTTCACCAGTCACTTCTTTATTTTTGTGTTTGGTGTCTCTTGTGCTGCTCTTTAAAACCAAACGGTCTAGAAATAATTCCATAGGCATGCATGGCAGCAGACAAGCTGAACCTTCCCAGCGTGGGAGCTGCATCCAGCATCCGTGCAGTGCCAACCGGCTGCAGCCTGCCTGCTGCTTCTGCCACAGGGCGCACGGCAGCCCACAGCCCTTTGAATGAGACCTCCGAGGGCTCCGTGATGGCACAGGAAGGTGGGCATGCATGAAGGGCAGCTGTTTTCTCCTTGGTGCCTCCCACCTTGGCCTGCCTTTCCTCAGTGCAGGGCAGGAAGGCATAGGTCCTGCACACAAGACTGGGGCTGACGTGAGAAGCCACCAGGCACTTGACTCAGTAGCACTGTCCTGCCAGCAGGAAGCTCCTCTCCGGCTCTGATGTGCTCTCACAGTGAAACTCATCTTGCTTCCCCACAACCAGCTATTGCAAACACCAAGTGCCTCATCAGACACTCTGATTCTCACATACACTCTCAATGAAGACTTAAAAATGGATGTTAAGACTGCAGATGCAAGTAACACCAATGTAGAGAGAGCTAGGGATGGAGACTCATCCTCCAAAAACACACATACATTTAAAGCATGACACTAACATGTCTCAGTAAGGAGTAATTGCTACTTAGCAAGAAAATATACAAGTCCCTGTGTTTCTGGGTGCTCCCAGCATAAGAAGGCCATAGAAATAAGCAGGTAGAATGAAGAAATACACTGCTGAAACAGAGATGAGAAACACAACCCAAGATGAAGTCAAAGACAAAAAGAAAATAATTACTTATGTGTGGAAATACAAATAAGAAATAGGAACTTGGCATTATAGTCAGTTGCTATGAAAACAAAGGCAATCAGGACTGAAAGTGTTCAAGAACAACTCTACTTCTTTATATGAGAGCTTCCCAGCTGATTTTGCCTTTAAATGAGAGGATATGAACTTGTGTGGAGCACAACAAAGTTTACAGGAAGTCTGCAAGATGTTAAATAAACTGCAAGAGCAGCAAATCATTTCAGTACAAAAAGGCACCTCCATGGGGCCAGCAAGAGCTGCAGAAGGGCTAGTGTGGACAAGTGCCTCGAGGAGTCTGTACTCACAGGCACACTGTATGTATGCTACAAAGAAGCTTTTGTTTTCACCTTATTATAGATTACTTAGCCATGAAAACAACAGCAAGAAAAGCACATGAGGAAGTTTGCACAGAAATCCTGTGGGAGGAAGCAAGAACTCACTTCAGTTTCAGGTGCTGCATATATTCCCCTCAGTGCCTCTGAGCTTGCACGTGTTGTTGAGGTCAAACTAGAAACAAAGGAAGACAGTGTCAAAACAAAAAAGTCTAAGCCCAACAAGGTGATTTTTCAACACAACCACAAACACAAACAGTCTGTCTAGGCTAAGCATCTTCCCAGATACAGCATTAAGCATGTGAAAAGTACGCTCTGCACAAATATAAACCAGCCTGACAAGACAGCCACTGGCCAACTCAGCCTGAATCACCAACTGAAAAGTAGGTCACTCCTGAAAAGTAATGAATTCATCACTATCAGACAAGAGCAAAGAGCTAAGCGCTCCAAACTGCAGTTCAAAAGAGATCTTCCTTGCTGTGCAGAACCAATACTTTTATATATTAACTTCACAGCCGTAACTTTGTGGAAATGCTCAGTATTTCTGTAAAGGCTTTGCCAGTGAAGTAAAAGGTGGCTGGCAGCAGTCAATTTTCAAAAGTAAATTACCAGCTGCTAGTACCACTTGCTGGAAATCACTTTCTAGCATGACTGTAATGTCTGGAGGGGCATCCTTCCTAGTTTCTTCTGATTAGAAACATTTCTTGACCAGTCTTCCCCTTTCAGGATAAGTAATGCAAAGTTTCCATTTACGCACTGGGGAATGTGTGTTAATGCTTTGCTGTACACACTGAGCATTAGCAAGCAACATTTCAAAACTTTGCCGTTGAAGGCCTTATTATCTCCCCAGCTACCTGACACACTTTCCCTGCAGGCTACATTGAAGGTTGTCTGTGTTCCCAAAATACATTCCTAAGGCACTGGAAATACTGTTCTAATGTGAACTAGATTCATGATATATGATATTAATGTATCTGATATCAGAATTAAACGGAAAACTTACGCATACTTGATAACAGAAAAGTAGCTGGGTTACCTCTTCAGAAAGTCCCTTGTTTTCACTTCAAAATTATGAAGGAGTTTCAGTATGTGAATTTTGAAGTAGACTGATTCAGAAGGAGAATCTGCTCAAAAAACCTGCAGCACTCAGGCAATGTTGTCCCCTGGCAACCCACACAGCCAGAACAAGAGATACATCACCTTTCAGTCATCAGCTACTCCCTCTCTGCCCCCTTCCTGGAGCATGACAATTTATTGATGGGAGCTGCAGTAATACAAGGCAAGCATCACAACTATACAAGACATATTTTTTAGAGCAGGAGATTGCCAGCAAACCCTCATGGCAGTACTGTGCTCATCACATTTTCAAAGGAAGCCCTAAACCCTCCCAACAGTTTTGTTTGTGTTAAAGACTCTCAACGAACAGTTAAAGCCTCTGCTAAGAGGCTACAGAAATTTCATGTAGTTTTAGATGGACATAACTGCATAGAGTTTTTCTTATAGAAAGAGAAAATACAGAATCTAAGCATCCCAAGACTGTTTGGGATCACAGGCAGCTAGAATTTTCCCTTCCACCTCTAGGTGTAAATTGCTCCATTTGGTCTTCAAGAAATGTATTTATTTCAAAAGTTAGATTATCGTCTTGTTGAACACTAACCACTCTGAAACTAAGAGGAATACAAATGTTCCAGCTCAGTTCTATTCTGCTTCTCCCTATTACTTTGTCTGCATGAGGTCTGTGATAAGCTTCCGCCAGTCAACCACAAGATTGCATTTAAAATGAGGTAACTGCGAACCCCCAGACTTACCAAGAATATAAAATGCAGCCAAATAAAATGGTAGTACCCAGGCCAGTAACCAGGTTTTCATCTCTGTGCAGGCCTTGGCTAAATTCAGGTACACAGATCGTGATGTTCTGATTGTTTTCATCCAGGACTTCACAAAACAAAAGAAACAGAGAAATGTGAGCAAAGCTCATTTCACCGCATTTCAACGGTGTCTTCATGCTGAAGGTTTTCAGAAAAATATTTTTATTACTTCAGATACCGAGTAGGCACATTTCAGTGGTTTCTATCTGTCTTTTAAAAGGATTATATAGAAAAAGAATTCTGTAAATCTGACTTGGCAGATTCTCTATTTTGGGCAAAACAAAATCGCACCTTAGTAGAGCACTAAAATTTCCTGTTTGACCATACCACATGAACAAGGAGAAAAGATTGTCTGGTGAACTAAGAAATGAGAAGTTGAAAGTTTACCAACACTTGGTTTCCAAGACCACAGAGTCATATAACACCAAGACAGTACAGACCTGAGACCGTACATTTCTTTGACAGCAGGGGTGCCTTGAGGACAATGATATTCATACTCATGAAAAACAGGTGATGTGTAGCTGCCCTGTTCTCAGACTGATATAAAGAAGACCAAAGAAAAGGAGATGCACCAGTTAAAGGCAAGATTCTATCTTAACACCTATGCAAATACTACTTCTAGGTCCCTGAAATCAAGTCAATTCAGTCCTCAATATTCCAAGATGCATCTGGCTTTTTAGTACCTGCTTGCAGCCAAAGCAAAGCAGAGCAGCACCCTGCAACACCACTCCAAAGGAAGAGATTACAACTGCACCTTATCTAAAATTAGAAGCTTTTTGAGCCAATGCTGTTTAAGACAAACTGTGTTCCCACATCTTTTTTCCTTCCAGCAGCCACTCTACATCCCCATTGGGACAGCACTACCATTTGTAGGGGCAGAGGGCAAAACGCAGCCAAGGCCACACCCAGCTTAAAAATAAACTCAAAGTCAGAGCACTGAACTGGTGAGGCAGGATTTTGTGTACCCTTGCAGGGCTGCACAATCAACTTCCTTGGCACACAGCAGACAGTGAGAAGGTGAGAGCAAAATAAGGGATAACTAGTCTTTATAGAATCACAGAATCATTTACCTGAGAAAAGTCCCTTAGGATCACGAAGTCCAACGATTAACCTGACACTGCACACTCACCCCCTCCCAAAACATGCCCTAAGTGCCACATCTACAAGTCTTTAAAATACTGCCAGGGGTGGTGACTCAACCACTTCCCTGGGCAGACGATTTCAGTGTTTGGCAACCCTTTCAGTGAACAAATTTTTCTGAATATCCAGTCTAAACCTCCCCTGGTGCAACTTGAGGCCATGTCCTCTCAACCTATCACTTGTTACTTACACCTGTCTCACTGCAGCCTCCTTTCAGGTAGTTGTAACGGGCAATAAGGGCTCCCATCAGCCTCCTTTCCTCCAGACTAGACAATCTCAGCTTCCTCAGCCACTCCTCATAAGCCTTGTGCTCCAGACTCTTCACCAGCTCTGTTGCTTTTCCTTTGACACACAAACACTTTGGCCAGAGACATGCAGGATCCCCCAGCTGTGTCCCTCAGGGACACATCTGCAGCAACACAAGTCCACTGTTTAGCAAGCCTTTTAGCTACATCTGGCACCAGAAAGCTAAGGCACATTGTGATAAGGCATTACCTTTTGTTTGCTCATTCTTTCTAATGACATTTGCAATTCTCTTTTCTGGGTGCTGCAAATAAATACCTCTACTTTGCATTTTCTTCAAGTCTGGTTTGCAATGTGGTTGATTTGCAAGGTGGCCCGTTTGAAAGCCCTTCATTGAGGAATGAGTCAACATTAGGTAATTTTATGGCAAGTATGATGGGACAAGGCAGGGGACACCTTAGTAAGTGCCAGCACTCCACACATTCTCCAGCACATGCCACTGTAAAGGCTACATAGACTGATGTGAGAGTCTTTAACACTCAGACAGGGTAGAAAGGAGCATCTTTGAGAGAAGATGACAGGCATGTGACTTCTTTCCCCTGGGAAGACAAGGAGGAAATCTTAATTCAGGAGTTCTGAGAGAGTGTGCTTGATGAGACTCTGACAAATGCAACAGCAGCACTTGCAATGCGTTCAAGAGGAATCAGAACATTCACTTAATTGCCGAAGGCATTCTCCCCCTTTTTTCTTTCTTGCTTTTTTTACCATGCATTCAAGTTTTACGAGTAATTCAGATGCCTTCCAAATTAACTTTCAGATTCATTCAAAAATATAACTTAACGTCCACAAGTAAATCTTCCATCTAAATACTGCACAAGTGTGACAGAGATTCTTCCCCCGGTCCCCGTCTCTTTTTTTTCTTCTTGGGAGGAATCTGTAGAAGCTTCTCCTTCCTGCCAACAGACTTACTTTCCTCTGTTTACTGTTGTTTCAACTATTCAACATTAGAAAATGAGCAATAATAAAGAAGGGGATTTTTAGCATTACTAATTTGAACCAGAGAAATCTTCTGTATTTAAAAAGAATGCTCCCTGTCCAAATAAGTGACTCTGATGGTTACCTGGGAAAAGGAAATAGTTTGACTTTTGCTTGTAACATCCTGCTGTGTTTTTGTAGCATAAAGAACTCAAAACTCTAGGGATTTCCCTACTCCTGGTTTCCACAGCCAGTGGTTAGAAGGCAAGAACTCTGCTAACTACCGGTATCATCTCAAACAACTGCAATGTAACTCAAAGTCCTTTCTCAGAATATTTTCTCACAAAACCAAAGACAACTGATACTCAAGTTTTTGCTCCATTAGCAGTCTAAAGCTTAGGCTATCTAGCATACCAAGTACAGGAGAAGAAAAAAAGAAGTTATTTTAGCACCCATTCTAGCCAGCACCTAATACTTGGTGGTGGACCTAGTAAGCTTCTAGATGAAGCTGATCACCTAGCTGCTTCCAGAGGTACCCAAGGGCCATTTGTTCCAATCATGTGAGCAAATGTCACGTATTTAGTCATGTCCTGTACAGTACAAGAACATGCACTTGCCATATAAAGGATAGGCTATAGAACACTCTTTTGGAAATTTGTCTGTAGGAAACAGGCTGGAATTACTCTGGTACAACAGATGCAGCTCACCCAAGGCAAGTTGAGCTCCCCTGGACCAAAGCACTTAAAGCCCATGGAGAGTGCCAGTTGCATGGTCTCTCTGCTGCACAGATTCATTTCAGTGCTTCCAATTTCTTCTGCATAGGCCAGGACAGACCAAGACAGCGCTCCCATATGCCTGTATTTGTTAATTTGAGTTTGCTGAATTCTTATATCTAACACATGCCATTTTGTAAAAAAATTACAAAAGCATTTGATAACTTACTAGTCTCTGGTGGCTTGCTGGATAGTGCTGAGAAAGTCAGGTACATAACATAGCAGCTAATAACTCCTGACTGGAGCAAACCAGAATGGGGTTTACCTTTACAAGAAAGAGGAAAATAAGTGATTTTTGCAGACATTTTAACAAACTGAAAAATAAATTTATATACCTTAGAGAACAACACATTACCACCTTTCAGAAGAGGGGAGTATCCTTTATGTTTTACTCAAAGCAGTTCATAAGTCTTTGAGGAAGCTTAGATACACTTCCACTGTCAAGTTAAAAAGAGTAGTCTGTCCCTCAGATATGCTGGCTGTTTCAGAAAGGCATTAAAGATTCACACATAACTTAAGAATCAAACACACTCCCACTCTTGTAAAAAACTCCAGCTTTCCAAAGGCTGCTGCCATTTAACTGCTGCCATTATAGTTTTATTTGTCCATAAAATCTGTGTTGGAGTCACTCAAATTACTATTTCCAGGCCCAATATATGCAAGACACTAAGAGCACACATAAACTATACTGAAGCACAAAATACTGCTGTTAGGTCCTCCAGACCCAAATTTTACAGATGGTAAATCACAAGCACCCAAAAGTAAATAGTAAAACAGAGGTGAATGAGATTGACAGCTATTACTTCAACTGATATCACTGCAAGAGTTGCATGAGCTACATACACAACACATGCCTCACACTTCTGCGGTTTTAGCAGCTGGGCTGATGACCAGTGTAGGTAAAGGGACAGGAGCAAGAGCAGCACCAGCTCTGAACTATCATGAAACTTTCTGCCCAGAACATGGCTCATGCCTCCAGGCACACAACTGTGGCAGCACCAGAAACCTAGGAGGAGAAGAAGTCAGCAACTCACGATCCTGGACACAGGGTGATATGGCCACCAGTGACACAAAGAGGCACAGGCCACCATTAACACCGATCAGGACCTTGTTGTATATGCAGCCCTTTGAGTGAGTGTAGAAAAGAGCCATGAGGACCAGGGCTGCCACAGCAATGGAGTACAAGATGAGAGTGACCAGGGCGAGCAATCCATTCCACATCTGCTTGTGGTTTGCACCTGCAGTCCTGGAAAGAAAGAGAGAGATAAACACCTCAATTTTGTTTCCTCCCTGCCCAGAAATGCAGTAGAATAGTTTATATACTCAAGCCCAAAAGACAGTACTTTCCTGAAGCATGTGGACACCACTACACCAACACACACCACTGTAAGGTTCCTCCCGGGAAACATTCCTTAGCATTATCTTCCATATTATCTTGCCCAGCTGTTTCTTTAATTATAGCCCAGCGTGACTCCTAGGACTCCCAAACTCCGGGATCAGCCCCATCAGCACATTTCAACCTCAATACTTCAGAAATTTTCTCCATGGAAACTCAAGAGTGTGCTAGACTCAGCTAGTGAGCGGTGCTCTTCACACAAGGACAGCAAAGGCATATTGCTTGGCACAGCCTCTATTCTGCCCCTTATGCTACCCTGACAGTTTAAATACCCTTTCACTCAAAAAGGCTCCTCTCCACTTCGGTGTATCCTATCAGGTTCCTTCAGCTAAAACACGGTCCATCTTGTTTTCCTCTCTTCACCTTGAAAACACCTGATGTAAAGATCACTGTTCTTTTTTGGCGTAGCAACTAAAATAGTTGTTTTGGCACAAGGGGCTTGTTGGTGCATGGAAATGAGGGTTTTTTTGTTTTGCTATTGTTGGTTTTTTTTGTAGAAATATGACTCATTCTAAAATAATATGTAATGTAGAGAGTGCTAAAGTTAAATACTGCTGCTGGAAATCTTTCATCCACAGAAAAGCAGCTACAGAAGTTAGCAGTAAAAATATGTGTTCACCTCCTCCTCCATGAAAACAGGTATCTAGCAAAGCCCAAAGGTTTGCTTAAACTCCTTCCCAGCAGTCAGGATGCTAACTAGAGCAACAGAGGACCACAAAGGTTTATAGAGAAAGAAATGAGAGACAAAGGGTGGAGGTGGAGGCAGGAGTTCCTGTGTATACATAGGAGAATAATTTAAATATTTTAAATGGGTGAAAGGCTAAGAAGTAGAGAGGTAATAGCAAATATGCTTAAACCAGAAATGAAGCCAGTGCCAAAATGGGGTGTATGTGGTTTGATAATAGATTCTTGCACATTGAGATCTAAGCAAAGCAGTTAAGACAAAGTAGCAGTTTGCAGACTGAGAAAAAAATGATGTGCATTAAGCTGACACAATAAAGCAGGATTTATCAGTTTAGATCACTGCACACAGTTTCAACACTACATTTTGCAAATTTAGTTTTATTCTCTTGCATTACACTGTTTCCTAGCAGATGTATTTTCATGTAACATATAAAATAACTTAAATGAGTTTTTTGCATGCCAACATGCTACCATTTATTGGAAGCTGAGCAGGCTAAGAATAAATAAACAGAATAGAAGTTAATAAAGAGGAAACATCTCTGCTGGGGAAGGAGAAAGTGGATGACGCAAATATGAACAGCTCTAAATATTCATATTAAAGTGTCTTATTTCAGAAATTACATTCATACAACTTTTGAATTCTTTGTTACAAGAAATGTATTGTTCAGCAGTCCATTAGAATTTTATGGTAACAGCTGCTTGTCCAACACATACCAATTTTTATTCCATTTGTGTGCGAACTCAACAAGCAGGATGAGTTGAATGGCAATGAAAAGGAAACCTCCTGTTGCTCCTACGTAGCGCCAGGCTGCAAGGCAGAGAGATAGAAAATAGGTCAAACTGCAGTCGCCTTTCCCTTGAGATAAAATGGAATTATTGTCTCTGCAGCGAAGCCGTTACATTATCTGAATATCTCAAGCTCACAGACGTAGCAGGAGATGAGAGATTCAGCTGAAAGGCCAGCTCAGCTAACTCGGGATTGATTAATTCAGTTTGTAACCTGTCACATTTTCAAAACAGGCCTGTTAAGACATTTACTGAGTTTCCCTAAACTAAACCTAAAGTATTTTTGTGGAGGGTAGGAGTTACTGTATTCAGGCAGAACATACTGAAACCTTTATTTGTGACTGGTGAAGAAGGAGGTGGTGTGAAGGCATTTCACAGGAATCTAAACCCTGAAATTGCAAGGTATTGAAACCCAGTACTGGAAGGGAAAAAACTGCTCTTTTTAGATTCCAGTACCACATCAAAACAAAGGTGGGGCTCATAACTATTTACAAATGCTGTCCCACACCACTCCCAAAGAGATGGGAACACTTGGTATTCACTGACTAGTTTTAAGACAGGTTATTTGACTACTTAACCATTGACCTACATATACTATATTTGGGTAGCTGTTTGGATAGCTGGGACAACAGGTCTCTTGTGTGCAACACCAGAAGTCTCTGGGGAAATACAGATACCTAATTAAATGAGATGCTGCTGTGCAGTGCATAGCATATAAATGACTCCACGTGTGCAGCTGATTTCAGTCAAGACAACCAACGAAGTGCAAGAGTAAGGTTCAGCCATATCCGACCCCTGTGTTTTTCTTTTGAAAAAAAAGCTTGTGCAAGTAAAGCAGAGGAACAGAACAGTCAGGGCATGTTACCCTTAGCAGATAATGCAGAGATTTCTTTTTATCGGGCCGTAAGCTCATTATTTGAAAGCAAGCAAATATGTCAATCGTCTGGCTTTGCTAAATGTATTTAATGCACTTGATAAACGTTCTCTCTTTCAAACAAACAGAACAAAAACTGGAAGAAGCTAGCATGTAAAAAAGTACATAAAAAACAGGCATGGAACAAACTGTGCATCTGTGTTTTGGAGAGATAGAGTAGGAAAAAGCAGACCACCAATGAAGCAAGTAATTAAATAGCTAGACTCAGGATCTCCCACTGCCACGGGTAGAACACTGCAGGATCTTTAATGGATCCATCACAGATAAGGTTGTCCTGGCCAGTGTGGATCTAACATTACAGCCCACATAAACCTAGTAATAGGAGAATGCTCAAAAAAAAATAAAAAAAAGACAATTAAGTTTCTTGATAGGAGGAGGAAAAAGAAGAAAAGCTGAACCTACACAATAGTCAAACCATCTGTAAATTTTAAATTCAGAGGCTGACTGGAGGACAGTTTAGCAAGATGTGCAGAATAGAGCTTCAGACGAAAAAGTCACAAGCTAATTTGGAGAACAAAGCTTTTTATGCTCTATCTCCACACTACGTTACACTGCTGTTGAGGAACAGCACTGTAATCAGCACAAGAAGTTCTGTTTCCCCTCGTCCCCAAACACTTAATTTCTGGATGACTTTTCACCATGAAAATAGTCGCCTGCAAAAATAGGCAGTCTTCCTGCTTATAAGTACAAAGCATTGCACTACTACCAGGGCATACACAAGAAAGCTGGAGAGGGACTTTTTACAGAGGCATGTAGTGACAGGACAAGCAGAATGGCTATTAATTGGAGAGGGGAAGATTTAGATTACACATTAAGAAGAAACTCTTCAATTTTAAGGTGCTAAAGCACTGGAACAGGTTACCCAGGGAATCTCTGGATGCCCCCTCCCTGTAAGTGTTCAAGGCCAGGTTGGACGGGGACTTGAGTAGCCTCATCCAGTGGGACATGTCCCTGCCCATTGCAGCGGGGTGGAAGTGGATGATGTTTTCAATGTCCCTTCCAACCCAAACCATTCTATGGTTCTATGATCTTTCTAATCCAAACAGTGATTAGATACTGAGGACAACTACGCACAGCTATCCCAAGACTTTGCAGAGGCATAAGGAGCCCTTCACTTCTGGGGCATGAAACTGAACCAGGACCAAACAGCTAGTAAGAGCAAGAAGCTGAAATACATCTACTAGTGGTAGAATTGAAGCATTTTTTACATTAGTTTCCCAGAGCAGTGTGCTCACAGTATGTCTGCCCACTCCATTCTCTTCCCATGTCAGTCCTTCTTCCTCCCCTTTTAAACATCCTGGCTAGAGGAGATGGGTGTTGAAAACACAACTAACCAAGCAAGCCCTAGTGGAAACAGGCAGCAGGCAACCATTCCTTTGCATTACTGATTCTACCCCTTTCCACCCACCTGGACTCAACAGCTTAAGGGCAAACGGAAGAGCACAAACTCTTCCCAGTATCACTGGAAATTTTGCTGTTAGTCCTGTAAGAAGCACCCCCTGCAAGCTAGGATTTAAGCACTGGGCCAGTACCAGCATGCCTGTGGGGTGCCAGGGTGTCTTCCAAAACTGCACATGCTTCAGGCACAACATCCTCAGCAGAGCACTCACAACACATCCCAAGAAGTTTAATCTTACTTTACTGCATTTATGCCACCAGCGTTAAAGATAATGACATCTCAAATCCCTTTGTGGCATTGCAGGTTTCCAGGCAGCCAATACAACCAGCACATGCGACGTCACTATGACTCTCTGAGCACTGGTACCTCTCCACCATGCACCACGGTCTCTGGCTGCTGCACCTGAGCAGAGGTGCCTGCAGAAGCCAAAGCAACATGCAGCTTTACGTTCTCAAATGAACAATTTCTTGTGCACCATTACAGCTCCCTGTTTCTTAAAGACTTCGCAAGATAGCACCACAGTGGTACCCATTTGGCCTGCTGTTGGTAAGAAAAAAAGTGCTCTTTACTGCACATTCACATGAAGGTCATATGCTCTATGCATACTTAGTCCTCCCAAACAGCTCCAAGTATTTCTTTTGCACCTGGATGACAGTGGCTTTACTTGAAGAAATACGGCAATATTCACACTGATCACACCTTTAGATTTTATAACCACTCACAAGGTAGTATAGAATGAAAGAGCATAACAAAACAAGAAGGACGTACCATTGAGAAAAGTGTCCTGATCAGGAATGAAGAAGGCTCCTGAGCACATCGCTGCCAGAAGTATAAGTTTAAAGAACCAGAATCTGGACGAGAGGAGAAAACATAAATTGCTTGATTTTAACAGGAATTAGAGGTCTTCGACTCAAGTACCATGAAGAATCTCTATTTAAAGCCCAACAAGACAAAGAAAAAGCTTTTGATGACCGATTGCCACTTTAGTCAGTTTTTCACTTGACCGCATTATTTCTGGCAAAAGCAGCAAAACCAACTATTGTTTTGTTTCGGGTTTGGTTTTTTTTTGCCTAGTAGTAGCACAAACCTGCAAAGAGAATTGGAAATTAAGCAATCAAACAAATACTCACCCGTTATGAATGTATGCTCGGCAGCTTTTGCTGTTGTTAATTTTGATGGTGAATAGAGAGAATAAAAAGAAGAAACAGGCCATTCCAAAACAGACTTTGTACACTGCAGAGTATCCAACCAACTTCTCGCACATCTCACCCGCCTGAATACCCTTGCACAGCTCCTCATAGAAGGGAATCTGAAAAGCACAACATATTACAAGCCATTACATAGGACACAGGGCTCCTCATAACCAAGCATGCCTACACCTACGCACCACTTACTTTTCATTGATTTCATTTAATACCTTGCACTCTTGACACCTCTCAGACTAGAATAAAGAGCTCAAGAGACATAAAGGAAGGTAAAGCACAAAGGACTGGAGTTGTCTAAGAGCCTCCACTCTCAAAGCCTTCCAGATGCTTTGGAGTGCAAGTCCACATACCTTCCCTTCAGCTCTCTTGGCTTAAGCCATCCTTACCCCTTATCCTCTCACCCTGGGAACGCTTTCCTCCCTTTTTCCTGTATTTTACAGCAAAAGACTCTGATTGATTCAGTAATCCAATTTACATGAGCCATATGTGTCATTTTGCCAGCAAAAGAGGAATGAATGGGGCTGTTGGGCAGAGCGCTCTAGCTTGTGCTGCCCTCAGCGAAAATGTAGAATGACGCACACCCGAACAGCAAAGGAAGAGTAAGTCCCCTCCTCTCCATTCCAGTCTCTGAAAGCGAGTTCTGCCAATTGCTCTGATTTTGTTTTAAATTAACAGAGAGGCAGGAAAATTCCACCCTTCCCTTGACTCATTAAGTATTTGCATTTGAGGCCATGCTCTCTGCAAGGGAAAAGCAAACAGCTGCATATTTCAGCTTTGGTTTCACCAGACAAGCATAATGCTAGGCACTTAAAAAACGCAAGTCTATGTAGCCAGGACCCAATCCTGTGAGGCGCCCCTGTGCAGACAACCCCTCTCACAGCCAGTGAGCCATTCAGCTCTACAGAAATATAGGCATTTAATTAGAAAACCATCAACCCTTTCAAAGAAAGAAGGGCCTCTCTGTATGCTCACAGCTCTCAGCTGAGGCTGGTGAGACCAGTAGAGCAACACATCAAGTCCTCTGCAGTTGATCGCTGCTACCTGCACAGGTAACTGGATGAAACAGAAGACAATGTGTGTCAAGACAAGACATACACCAATAAATAACCTGGGCAAAGGAAATGGAATGAGACTTCACAGAGCATTCTGCCAGGCCAGATTTTACTTAGGAAAGATATATAAAAATTGTGGGCAACACCACCCTTGAACATTTCCAAGAAATATGTAAAGACAGGAGTCTCTCCTCTTCCTTCAGCAGGCAAGTCAGTATACAAATCCAGGACAAGAAAAGAACAAAGAGGATCCATAAGCAAGTATTCCCAGTTGGATAAAAAACTATCCAAGATACAGGAAACAAGGGATAAACATGTATCTCCCAGCTTCCAGCCACTAGGCTCCAAAAAGTCTGCTTCCCTCAGCAGGGTATGCAACCTCCTATCCCACACCAGCAACCCTAATCAGTCAGGAGCTCAAAAACCTGTTTCCCAAAAAGAAAAAATATTGTAGCAGCTCACAGCAATGGTGAGTTGCACTACTAAGGGCAGCAAACCAAACTATGGCACTGAGCTGATTCTAGGTGGGATAGAACCACACGAGGACATGAAAAGCAGGTCTCAACACATCTCAATGGCGTTACAAAAACAGATTCAAGCTGTGCCACACCGAGATGCTCTTTCAGAAATCACCTGGGGCATCAGTGATGCCTTTCCCAGGCAATGAAACATCAGTCTGAAAAAATGTGCCAGCATTCAAAACAAGTAAATGGATTGACTGGAATTAGGAGACCTATCAATGCCACAGTGATGCCAGGGCAAGCCAAAGAGCCACCACAATGACAGAGAAAGCAACTGGGCTATCAACTACTGCCTTCCAGTTCTTCACCTGTAACAGCAATCAGTCAGCAGAGATGAAAAAGATGCATAATATTGACCTAACATTATCTCTGAGAAAATTATGTATCTGTTTGATATAGATGACAGTACTGAACAAGGGGACAAATTTCTCTAAGATCGGTACTTGGTACTAAGCAACATTTTGCTTATGAGTCTTATTGAACAAAACAAAAAAATACCACTAACTTGATTAATCAACTAGCTAATTAAGAACAGATCTCTGGGTAACTGTAAAAGGGCATCTTCCTCAATCATACAGGTTTCTACAGAGATCTTGATAGGTCTTTTGATCCTATATGTTCTTTTCTCCATTTACTAGTAATTTCCTTACAGATCTGGCTGAGAGAAAAGTGGATGGATTCACAAGAAAAATAGCTCAGTTTGTGCCTACACTAGCAACAAAGAGCTCAGCTACCATGTAATATGCACAACTCTGTGCAGTAATAAGTGATGGCCACTGGAATAGTCCTGTGGGATTGAACACCCCTTTTAGAGAACTGTGATCTTGACAGAACAAAACAAGAATCAAGCCAAACTCTTGGGGACCTCAGCAGACAATAAACACAAGCACAATGCTGAGGACAAGAGCGCTGATGTAATTAAAATGGCTTGTTTTCATGAGAGGATGGCCTACTGGTTGGAACAATTTATCAAGGCTTTTGTGACTTCATCACCAAATGTTAAAAAATACTTTTTTTCTTTTTTTAAATTCCGTATCTCTGACACATATTCAGGTGCTGAGCAGTCTGCCCAGTCTATGTGATTCACCAGACTTTCCATCTGCTGTGTAGTTTTGCTAGCTGTTAAAGTCATGGGTTAGTTATCTGCCAAGTTTGATACAATGAAATAGCCACTTTTATACCTTTGAAAGCAACAAAAGCTAAATTGTTTGGACTCGGAGTAGGAGACAAAACATTCTTGCTGCAGAAACCCAGCATCCGCTCAGATAATGTAAATGCCTCAGTTGCTGCACAAGCAATGATGTTATCACAGCAAAGTCAGTAATTTTTCAAGTGCAGTGAAACCCTTTGAGACAATGGCAACATCTACACAAACAAGGGACAAGGGCAGACTGCCCTGAACTTGCTTTCCCCTCACTGTGAGCTGCTGGCGCCTGAAATAAACGCTGTGCAAGAAGCAAGCCAACACTGTCACACTGTGTCTAGGCTTCAGCTGGCTGGGGCTTAGTGAACTCTGAGCTTGGGTCTGCCTGTGTCCAGACGTGTGAACACAGGAGTATGAGAAACAGCATCAGAGGGGGAACAGGAAGGAAGAAGTGTGTAAAAATGGGCCTAGAGAGGCCCAAGGAGGCTGCTTTCATCTGGATGCAGTCATCCAGCAGAGAAAATGTGGCAGATGAAGTTTTTTATGGAAAAAGAGGAAGCACAAAAGAATATGTGTGTAGGTGGGGTGACAAGGGCAAAACCCCAGGCAAAAATGCCTGTTTTGAGCAGCTGAGAAATGAAATAGGAAAAAAAAAAAAACAACTGGACATGCCATCTTGCATCTATGGCTAAATTCTTATCAGAGATAGGTAACAGGCACATGCACTTAAAATCATTTTTGGTAGCAGATGAAGGTCTCAACATACTATAATGCACTTAAGGGCCAAGATACAAGCCTAGCTGGGGAAACAAGCCTGAAAGCATGCTCTGCCAGAACATGTCACCATCTAGAACTGAAATGATTAGACTCAACTGAACTTTTTTTACTGGTGTTTGTTTTCCTGAAATTATCCTTCATATTTTCCTTTTCATTATTTGAGTACTGCATGGAAATTTTCAGGGTGAATCCACTAGTTTTGAAACCACTTTGACATAAAAAAATTAAAAAAAAAATTTAAACCTTATTTCAGAAGACCAAAACAATTCACTCCCTTTTCTTCTTTCAATATCAACTTTCAAAGCCTGTGAAATGCAAGGTTTTGCTTCAACAGAACATTTGTGAGTAAAGGTGTACCTGTCTTTTAAAAAAGAGAATAACTGGGAAAAATATAAGGATCAAGGCACAGAAGCACTTCTTCAGTTTGGATCCTACTTTGCTTCATTTTGGAAGAGTCAAGTTTCTAAATTATTTTGTGTAATTACATATTGGTTCTTTCTGCCCCCATCACTGAGACTCCCATGCCTTGATTGATGTTCTACCCCATCTATTGCTTTCATATATGACCTTGCCCCTCTGAAACCTATTCTACACTCTACTCTTCAAAATATTTTCCCGACCAACCATCCACTTCTTCTCTACCCCTCTACTGCCTCTTGCTTATTCCCCATAGATCAAACACAAATGCCTTGGTTTCTTTGCACACTTTTCAGAATTCAGCTGTGTGCTTTTCCCCTTTGGTGTCCTGTGGATGCAGGAAAGAGCTCAGGAGAATGAGAACAAAAAAACCAACAGATAAAAAACCTCCCTCCCCCCATCAAGACACTGTTAAATTCTTAAAGCTCACAAAAAATACAATGCCCTCAAAATGCTGCTGGTTAGATGAGCAGCTAACAACAATGAAATGATAACCAAACACTCCCCAGGTATTGTGTCTTCCCATTGACATGAACTTCCATCTACCCATCAGCTTTTGTGAGGATGTAGGAGATGAGCTCCCAAGGACAGTCCTCATTTTCCCAGCCATGTTGCAGGGCACAGAGCAAGTTCTCAGTGCTTGGCTGGCACCTGCAGAGCCTGACACCTCAGGAACTGAAAAACTGTCCTAAATGTGTTTTAATAGACAGAATGCATCACCATGGGGGTAGATAAATACTGCAACACACACACAAACATTTTTTTTAAGTCTCTGTTTAAGGTGTCAGTAAGATATGTACATTTGATGTTGCTTCTTCTGAAGGTTACGTCAAATGACCAAGTGCTACATTAAATACTTCTAGTACTAATTTAGACTTGGGGATGTGAGAATTATTAAGTTTTGCTGCAGCTGGTTTGCATGTTTAATTATCTCGTCACAGAAGCCTATCTTAGCCTAAGAGATAGCCTGACTTAGGGCTGTGAGAATGTATCAATATGCTCAGTGGCCTTGTAAAATGCAGCTGTTGTAGGAGATAATCTGAAAGGAGTCTCCAGACACGGCTGGATAATCCAAAAAAATAATGAGCATTCTTTGAAGATTTATATGGTTCTTTGTCTAAAATTATTATATATACCCACTGCTTTTGTAAGATGAGATGCCTTTTTAAGAAGGGCATCCAATTCAGCACTGAATTGTAAAATAAAAATATTACTGCCTTTGCTTCAAAGACCTTGTCCTTTTCAATATTTTACCAGTGAATAAGTGTTTCTCAAAGGGATTTATAGCTACTCAACAAAAAAAAAACCCATCTCATTGATAAGGGAGTGATTCCTTTCATGTAACACTAGCATAACTATTTGATCCTTAAATTGGTAAAGCAGACACAAAGTTCCCTGACAAGACTGATGCTCCATAGGAATGCATTAAAATTTTAGATTTTAAGGCTTTTTTTATTTTAACAAAAAATTAAAAAATTCTTCTTAAGACAAATCACAATTCTGTCTCCTCTCAAGAAAGAGTTAGTAACATCATGGTAGCATCAAAGTGATGCAGTCTGGCTTCAGGAGCTAGGAGCACTCCATAATCCAGCCAAAAGCAATGGAATTGGTAAGTGCCCAGCACTTTTAGAACACAGCTCATCATTGGAAAGCCATGATTGGTTAGCCTAAATAAATATTTTGAAGGTGCACTCTACTACAACTGGGCCATATTAGCTCCAGGAATCGTTGAACTTTTAACAGCCCTGAACATAATTATTAAATTAGAAACCAGATAAAGAAAGCCTACTTTCAGATGGTCCTTTTACCATTCACAGACATCAAATGCTCTAAATTAAGAGAGTGATTATCTTTCCACTTCACAGTAACAGCTACTCTTTGTGCCATTTCTTCCCACACTGAGCTTTCAAGACTATGAACTGGAAAAGATATCTGGCAATACTGAAAAGCATGTTGTTGAACGCTTCTTGAATCACTTTTCTGTTGGATAAGGGCTATTTTTTGTTAGAGATACAAGCTGCACTAAAACCACGCTACTGATGGGAAATGAATTTATGAAATTTGGACATAAGCACATAATTGATCTCCCACACACTTGAGTTCCTTGGGTTATTCACTTTATTGCCAAGCTAGGCACCTAGTAAGTCAAAGTAATTCCTGGCAAGTAATTTCAGCACACACGTTGAATAGTACTTCAGCCACAAGTCACAAGCAAGCATCTTGTCTCTTAAAGGGCTGTCAACATCGTTTGGTGGCTGGGGGTAAGAAGGTGGCACTAGGACAACTGAAGCAAAGAGCTATTAAATGTAAGAAAATTCAGACAGAACATAAAAAGAAGATAAAATGGAAAGGAAGAAAGGTGCAGCAGAGTATAGAACCCCTCAAACTAGCCTTGTCATAAGACCTCTGGTTCATCATACAGGGTGCTATTACTAGCTTCTGGATCAGGCTGATGTAGAAGTGTTTCACAGACACTGGAATTCAAGTGCAGGAGGTAACCAGGGCATCAGTGTAACCAGAAACTGGTCAAAGGAGTTAACAGGGTAACACAAAACAATCAGACGCCTGTGGTGAAGGAAGCCTCCTGAAACTCCAGGGCAAGCACACACATAACCTCGAAGCAGGCCTGATGCCTAGTTTGGTGCGTAAATGTAGTTTTTAAGAATTAAGCAATCCAGCGATTGTTCCCTCTACTTAAAAGCAGACTTCTCTTCTTGTAATTCATAGGCGATGAGAGATGATTAGTGCTAAAAGCAACCTTGCTGGCTTAAGAAACCAAACCAAACCAAAAAAGTGGTACAACAGGTCTAGTGTGTAACTACAAGCAGGCTGGAGTATTTAGCTTAGGAAAGTTATATTAAGACTCTGAAAGAAACTTAAAATCTAGTTTTAGCCACAGCTCCCTTTATGCTTTTGAAGTTTTTCAATTAAAAAGACAATTAGAGATAGAACATAGAATCATACAATAACCAGATCGGATCATCGAGTCCAACCATTCCCACCAATCCCTAAACCACGCCCCTAAGTACCTCATCCACCCTCACCTTAGACACCTCCAGGGAAGGCGAGTCAACCACCTCCCTGGGCAGACTGTTCCAATGCCTAACAACCCTTTCCGTGAAGAATTTTTTCCTAATCTCAAGCCTGAATCTCCCCTGGCAGAGCTTGAGGCCATTCCCTCTCGTCCTGTCCCTTGTCACTTGGCAGAAGAGGCCAGCTCCCTCCTCTCCACAACCTCCCTTCAGGTAGTTGTAGAGAGTAACAAGGTCTCCCCTCAGCCTCCTCTTCTCCAGGCTAAACAACCCCAGCTCTCTCAGTCGCTCCTTGTAAGACTTGTTCCCCAGACCCTTCATCAGCTTAGCTGCTCTTCTCTGGACTCGCTTCTTGGCCACCTGGGTACACTGCTGGCTCATGTTCAGTTGCTGTCAACCAACACCCCCAGGTCCTTCTCCTCCAGGCAACTTTCCAGCCAGGCTTCTCCTAGTCTGTAGCTCTGCTTAGGCACTTGGCCTTGTTAAACCTCATGCCATTGGACTCTGCTCAGCAGTCCAGCCTGTTCAGATCCCTTTGCAGAGTCTCCCTACCCTCCAGCAGATCCACACTTCCACCCAGCTTAGAGGTCATGTGAACACAACAATGCACACTGAAGACAACCCCTTGGTAAAGGACCTCTAGCACTGTGCATTGCAGTAGTCTGTCACATAGCATAAGGAACACAGAATTAAAATTATAAATGCAACATTCGAAGAGTTATTTTCTAATTTCTGCTTCTGCTACTAAACAAGCTGCCATTTGAACTCACTGACCCAACTTGTTCTACTACACAACATATTCCTTAACAGCCTCTAGTGGCACTACCCGTGCAGCAAACCTGCGATGAGTTCACTGCAGCGGGTTTCTGCACAATGAAAGAGGAGGAAGCCTGCTAGTCCTGTGATACTTGACTCTTTCTGTCATAACACACTCACTGTTTGAACAACTGATACGAAGTGGCTGGTTGAGCATGGAAAATCATCACATCTGCACTTGGAAGTGCATGGGTAGAAGGAATCAACCTCCTCTTCTGAGGAAGTGATGCTGTCCATTAAGAGCTGTGGAAAGAGCCCCATTTCCTTTCAGAGGCAGCAGTGGGTTTATCTGTTTTACTTACGTGCGTTTTCATTTCATTAGCTACTGTTGTTGACATCATGACACAACAGATGACAGTCACCAGGATGAAGTAAAGCGCATACATGAAGCGGGTGCTGGTTGACTGTTTTATCTTGGGGCAGCATTTACAGCATAAGGAACAGGCAGCAGTACCACAGCAGCAGGCCAACTGGAAAGCAAGACAAAAAACACAAGTCATTCCATCACTGCCTTTAGGTTTCTATCGCAAAAATCAGACAGGGAAGCTGGGAAACGTGCTGTGAAACTCCAGAATTTCTTAAGTCCTCTACTCCCAGCTGAGCAGGATTTAAGTGGAAGCAGACCGTCTTGTTTACTAAAAGTCATTAGGTTTAAGCACAAAAGTCTCCAGCTTTCCCACACACGAACAACAAGAGTGAAGAGGATGAGAAGGAATTGCTCCCCATTTCTTAATCCTGCTCTTTGCTCTCTCTGTTGCAGCTCATGGTCCTGACATGTTTCACCCAGCAGAACAGGCACTGCAATGGTAAGTCTCCATTTCCTGCAATACACTCTCCCGGCTCCACAGTGAAAAAATAAACCTGCACAAGAAAGGCACAGACTCCAAAACTGTTTGCTTTTAACATCCAGACAAAACTATTCTGGTTTTGAGAGCTGCAAGGAAAACCATAGCAAACCATACTTTAACCGATACTGTCTCCAACAAGCTGATGTTATTAGAAGCAGAATTCCTTGTGTATTTTAGCTCTTTCCTATCTCCAATTATATAAGGGTCCACCAAGATAAAAAACATGAAGCGTAGCCAAAAGCACATACTATCTGTATTCAACAGGGGAAAAGGTGAAAGGGATCTAGCTCAATGCTCATTATTTTCTTACTGTCAACAGTATAATTAACTTTCAAAGAAGCTGGATTCACCTTCCCCACCTTCTACTTTTAGAAAAGTCATATATAAAAATACATATATATGCCTTGTTTATACACACAAGGCAGCAGTGTCCTTGGCCAGGTCCTTCCTTGCAACAGCCAGTAACTTCACACAGCTCCTATGCTTAACCCAGCAACAGACAGGAATTTCTGGACATCATCAGGCATCCAGGAGGAGGGAACCTCTCTCCTTGGTCTCACTGCTGCTGACCCAGAGCTTGTCCCTCAGCACTCCCATTTTTGAGGGTCTCCCTGTGGCAAGTGTATAACACTGGGATGGTGCGCTGCCAGTGCCAGGGGCTTGAG
Source organism: Clamator glandarius (assembly GCA_033459285.1). NCBI lineage: Eukaryota > Metazoa > Chordata > Aves > Cuculiformes > Cuculidae > Clamator > Clamator glandarius. The sequence goes on from JAUNZM010001152.1 coordinate 815,066, forward strand.
CACACTGAGACTGCATTTTCCTGGTGTTTCCTCAGCCCCTGGATAAACATCCTCTCTGCGGATGTTCCGAGGCCCCCTCCTGCTTTCTAGCACGCAGTTGTACAAGGTGGCTGGCTTTTCTTAGCCCTGGACAAGCAATTAAATGTTACTTGCATGTGCCTTCAGGCACCTACCTACCACAGTCATTTTTCCTCCCTGGACATTTTCTCTTTCAGCATCAATTACTGTCCAACACGGAGAAGGCAGTTTCACCTGTGTGCTTGCAGACATACATACCTAACATAACTCCACAAAATCTCACAACCAGACTGTTCGATCAAACAGCCCCAAATAATTTTGAAGAAGTGTCTTGCAAATACTCCCAAGCTGACAATTTGCTTGCCATGACTACCAGTGAAACACCCAAGCTCAGGCTTCCTGCCTTTGGCCTCGCAAAAAGAGCATAGCAGACAGGGCCTTGCCTTGCTCAACAATGGGTCTTTAGTTTGCCAGAGCCACAAAATGTGGACAGTTCAACCTGGCTCCCACTCTGCCCTTCTCTCAGTTCACCGCTGGATCTCACCCCACAGGAGACAGGGGCCTCAAAGCATGCAGCTGCTAAAACTGCTGCAGCTGCAAAATAGAAATCCTCCCAAAACACACAAGGTTCCCACGGCAGGGAATAAACAGAATGGGCTCATGTTGGCACCAAAGCTGGAAATTAAAAATCCTACATGCATAAAGCACATCATGCAAGCATACTTTTAAAATTGAAGGCAAATGTAGCTGAACTGCAATTTTTTTATAAAAAAAATTTTTAATAAAAAATTAGTGAAATTAAGTTAAATTTTACACCAACTACAAGTTGAAGCAATAAGGTAAACTATAGCAAGTTACTGATTCAGAAAACAAATAGAATAATAACATTTCAAACCAAACAGCATACTAGGAAAGTATAAACTATCCTACTCAGAACTATGAGAAACAAAAAAAACGATTAAGATTAAAGGTCCTTTCAGTTTGCATTAGCCAGATCCAAAGTATCCACAATGAACTTCAACTGCTGGCCATACTCACCACAGTGTTAAAACTATAGTACAGAAGTTAAAAGGTATGCAGCTTTGGCATTTGTGAGGGAACAATATTTTCCTAAGCCAGGTGTTGGAGAGCTCTGCCAGTAAAGCCTCATCTATGTCCAGCAACTGCTATTCCAGTCCTGGGTCTCTGGAGCTGCTACTCAAAGCAGCAAATACTTAAATAGCCTGTATAGCTCATTTATGCATTATTTCACATGACTTAGAGTGACTTCAATGATTGTTTATAGTACTGAGATTGTAACCTATAAATTGCCGATATTTCTGAAAAATACCAGCATCTCCATCATTTTCAGACACACTTCTTTAAGCACCCTGAATAGAAATGGAAAGCATAGAAAATTGGTCAGGTTTTTCAACCACAGTCCCAAATTCAGTGGTTTGGGTTTTTTTCTTTCAAAAACTCTGGTTATGACTTACTACATTCCAGAGCAAGCCACGATGAAATAGGTGTCATCCAAAAATAAATGAAAACAGTCTCTCTCCCAAACAGTAAGATGCTGGCCACAAACTACCGATCCAAGGGGTTTCAAAGACGTTATGTTAGGGTTACAGACTTCAAAACCCACATATACAACGAGTTCTCTGTTAAAAGGCTGTGGTCAACGTGCAGCAAATACACAGTCCCTCTAATGCCACATGATTACTCGCCTCGCCTCTGCCTTTTGACTGCAGCAAGGGTCTGCCCAGGAGCTCAGCACCCACCACTGCAGAAGTGCAAGCTGGTAACAAATTCTTCCCATGTTAGAAAAATGGCCTGTGAATAAAAGCAAGTAATATCATCAACCTTCTACAGATTTAGCTCATCGTTAAACAAAAGCTCCTCCAAAGGATGGGTTCCACAGAAGGAAGGTGCTGTGCAGTTTCCAGGACAGAGAAAACCCAGACACCAAAGGTTTGCAATTGCTGCCAGCAAGCAGGTCTTGAAATTCCTGGCCTGTACATACAGAACTCCCTCAGAAGCCCAGTGCAACAACATCTGAAAACCAGGCTGCTCCGTCACACTGCAGCAGGTTCTCACTTCAAGTGGTTCTCATCCAAAGGCTGCCCCAAGCAGCAAGCAGATCCACCCCAGCTCCTTCTCTAGTTAGATCTCCTCACCAGGTAAACATCACAGTCTGACTTACAAGGGCCACATAAATACTTTGATTTCCACAAACAGTTAAAAGCAGCCAGCCTCCTCATGCTAACCCATTAGGTCTCCATATCGCAGACCAGCTGCTCAGCATTACTCTTCAGGAGCTCAAGGAGGGTGCAGGGCCAGCTTGCCCGAGATCCCAAAGCTTTAAAACCTCACAAACTTGAAAACAGACTGAACTGCCTTGATGGTGGCTGACTTGACTGGTTTCTCAACAGCAGCTGTTGAAAGCTGCACGCGAAATTTTTCTGTTAAGCAATACTCAAAGTGCAGTTTTACATGCATTTCTGCTGGCAGCCAGGCTGGCTTAATAGACAGTAGTTCCCTCAGCCTCTCTCCTCTGATGGCCATTCACTCTCTCCTACCCTGGCACCAGCACTTCAACAGCGCTGTCAAATTGTTTCTGCTGCTGGGGATGGGAAGGTAGAGTAGTGATGGATGCCTCACAGCAGTCCCTCGTGTTTGACCCTCCTCTGAACAGATGTTTCAGTGCTGTTTTCCTACCACCTCATTTGGTTTGAGTGTAGTAGGTTCCAGCCAATGTAGGTGTACAATAATGTTGATATCCACACAGTGAGGAGCAGAAGCTAGCAGTAACAGCCCTAGTCCCTGCAAACCACATCTCCAGGTACAGACCAGCCAGAACAACTTTGCACACTCCCATCTTAGATCACAGAATGGTTTGGGTTGGAAGGGACCTTAAAGACCATATAGTTCCAAGATGCCTGCCATGGGCAGGGACATCTCTCACTAGATGACTAGATCGTACACGCACCGGGGGAGTTCCTATGGTCAACAAGAATGAAGCAGGTTAACAAAACTGAGTAAAAGCAGACTTATCAACTTGTGCAGAAGCTACTGGCTCCCAATGATTTCTCCATCAACATACTCTTTAACATCTGCCATACATGCAAATCTTTATTTTCCAAGACTGGGATCCAATCTGACAAATCAATGGAATGAGGTACGATGGTAATGTTAAGCACACATAGCTATTTACACACAAGACTGAGAAGTAAAGGGAACATGTCCTGTCTACTGCTTTTTTAGGGACAGTGACGTTTTTAGAAGGTATTTTCCACATATGTTTCCAAAAAAATCTCAAAGGTATAAGAAAATATTTTGTGTAGCCATTAAAACAAAGTGAGGAGTTTCAGGATCACTATCCAAAATAGCCTATGGTATTTTTAAAATATACAAACCATAGGGAAGTATCAAGCTTATCACAACAACGCACTCTTCCTTTTGGGAGACTTCAACAGAAACAGTAAAAATCAAAGGGAAGAAAAGCACATTAATAAAAAAAAGTGCATATGTAAATGAAACGAAGACTTAGCAGTGCTTCATCTCTTCCCTCCTAACTGACTGCCCAGCTGGAGCAGCTGGGGAAACCACAGGAATGTGCATCGCTAGAGCTTCTTTTCACAGGGGCCTACAGCAGCTTAATTTTCCATGCACTGCTTGATTACCTGACTAGCAGCATTATCTGGGCCATAAGACTTTTTTGCAGTTAATGCGTTCACTGAGCCGTTAACTGCAACATCTATCAAAAACACCCAAAAAACCTACTCTCACAGCTACATACAGCATCAAGCATGCTGGAAGTGCAAAGCAGCCAGTCCTGCATGAATAATGTCCTGAAATGGCTACAAAACTGTCCTTGGACTTTCAGTCCTTTCAGATGAAAGATCACCTAAGCCAATCATTTTGTTAATGCACTGTGTTTGTGAAAACAGATACCTGCTGCCAGGTCTCCCATGTGTTAGGAACTGGGCTCAGACCATTATTGAAACCACACAATTTTATGCATACACATTTTGCAAAGCTTTCTTCAATCAGCAGCGTCACAGTGGTTTGTCCCTGTGAAGTAACTAAATTCACCAAAGAGGCTTTACTTTGTCCCTTGTCTGACTTGAGTGGCTTTTCACTGCTTCTTTAATATTCAGACTCACCATGTGGCTTAAGCCAAAAGTTATGTGACCAGCATACCAGTTAATCAACGGACAATCTATTTTTGGGAACACACCTCACACTGCAAACTGTGCAAAACTAAAATTGACTTCAGAGTAAAGTCTCGACAGCCTAGATACTGCCTGAACACTGCTTTCCAGTGTGGCTTTCTGGCCCTGAGTTGAGTCTCCAGCGTGAAGGTCTTCTGCCCTGCACCCTGGGGTAGAACTGCCATGCAGCACCAAGAAGCTCAAAACCTAAGCGAGAAAGCAGTGCCTAGTACAGCTACTCCCTGAGCTAAACATGGGCGAGCCACTGCGAGGTGCCAGCAAAGCTCATGCTCAACTGAACTGAGAATGATGAGCTTTTGTTGCTGTGCTTAAACTTTATTGTGCGGTGACTCAGCTCAGCACTGGAAAAGAACATCACCACAAAATGTCTAAATTAAAGACTGCCTGACTTCTCTTCTTCTGATGATTCTGGAGAAATGAAGGCAATTGTTTAGTCTAACCTGAGTCTCACAGTGTACCACATCACAGAGTTCACCCACAGTATGACGATTTTCCATTAGCTAGACCATCTGGATGTGACAGCAGTATGAGATAGGCTATCTGCCTCTGATTACTTACATCCATCATTAAAATAGATAAAAACCACCCACTTCTAATTTGTCTGCTACAGTTTACAGGCCCTGTTTTTTGGGGAGGCTTTCTTCACTAGATGAGAAAGCCTTTTACTTATCTGGTCTTTTCTCCTCAAAGAAGGAACTCAAACTGTTTACCCTTAGACTCATTTGAAGGCTTTAAGATTGTTCCTCTCAGCAACCTAGAGTTGTTTGGGTTTTTCCTGCTTTCTCTCAAATTTCTTCAGCCTCCCTACAAAACACCATCACCATCATCAGCCCAGCAAGTCATCTCGCTCCTCTCTCCAGTGTGTGTGTAGCCAAAGAGTGCAACTTTGCCCCAAAGCACCCCATGCTGTGGGAGCTGCCTGCCCTCTGTGTACCTCACCCGTACAACCTGACAGCTGGCTGTACTTTACAAGTGTACTTTATTTGCACAGGGGTCATACTGCCTGCGTTGCACCACATTCAATAGTAGTTTCTGCTCCACCAGTCCATCATGTCTGTGTGCTTCTGGAGCAATTGTAAGTGTACTCTCAGGTCATTAATGCAAATAGGCCACTGTTTTTTTTTCAGTGACTTGGTCCTGAAGCTCCTCTGCACTGATTTGTTTCATGATCTTCACCGGCAACAACCTCCACTGGGTGACAGGTTCAACTCTCCTCTCCTATAATTTTATATTTCTCGGTTTTCTCATCTGCAGGCGGTTTCAGCTCATGCTGCAGCCACTTCTTTGTCTCTCAAAGCAGAGGAGCAACTAACAGAGCGACTCAAATATGAAGGACCAGTCAGCAGTGGCAAAGTCTGACAATCACTTCATACAGCACTCAGACTTTCTCCAGGCTGCCTCTTGTGTTTAAGACCAGGACTCTGGAAGCAGAATGGCACACACGGATGCAACCTGGTACATTGCCAGGGATAGACAGAATCAAGAACACAGTGCAGGGCAGTAACTGTGCCAGTCCATCCACCACAGTAGCAAAGAAGCAGTTAAAGTAAAATTTCTGTGTGCATCGACTGAAAACATGCAGCTGCGGCAGCTGTTTCACTTTTGAGTAAGCTGACACCTCTGAGCTGTTCCACAAAGATGTTGTGTCTTTAAAAGCTATTTTTGATACTGAGTACAAGTAGACTTTAAGGCAGACAAAAAAGGTCATTAACACTTTGTACAAAGTGGCAAAATCCAATAAATTTGTACCAAACATTAACTATATCTCACCATATTATATTAAAAAATAAACCAACCATTCAAAACATTGCTAAAGATGTTCTAGCCCAGATCAGTGTCACAACAGCTAACCTCACACACATTTCCAAACTGGCAGATGCAAAGCAGAGTCTGCTTATGTCTTCTCATTGCTTATTTCTTGATCAGCAATTTTAAGTACAATTGCTATGACTACTCAAGAAACATCTTGAATAGTATTCTTGGATCACTGTTTTGCCATTCACTGTAATATAAACAGTCAAGGAAGACATACAGGAGTTAAGTCTCTGCAGAAAACATTAAGAACTGTACCTGTTAAAACTCAGTGTGAGAGTTCACAGTCTGACACGTTTCAGACCAGTCCTACTGCACAGAAAGAAGTGCAAAACTTACCATTTTCAGACTGTTAACATTTATATGTTTAAATACTTGAGCACATGCCATCTCTAATTGCTAGAAGTTTCAATCACTAAGCTGCAAACATCAGTCCTAGCATACTTATCACTAATTAAAGTGATGATGAGATGCTAGGCTGTGTGGAAGGTGGCTTTGTGTT
>JAUNZM010001153.1:0-74716 GCA_033459285.1 Clamator glandarius
TTCTGAAAGCCCCCAGAACCTTGTAGAGCCCCCCAGGACCCTTCTAAAAGCCCCCAGACCCTTCTAGAGACCCCCAGGACCCTATAAAAGCACCCAGACCCATCTAGAGCCCCCCAGGACCATTCTAAAAGCCCCCAGACCTTTCTAGAGCCCCCCAGGACCTTTCTAAAAGCCCCCAGACACTTCTAGAGGCCCCAGTGCCCCTCTTAAGCTCCCCCGTCCCTTCTAGAGCACCCCAGGACCCTTCTAAAAGACCCCAGACCCTTCTAGAGGACACCAGGACCCTTCTAAAAAGCCCCCCAGACCATTCTAGAGCCCCCCCGAACCCTTCTAAATGACCCTAGACCTCTCTAGAGGCCACCAGGACCATTCTGAAAGCCCCCAGAACCTTATAGAGCACCACAGGACCCTTCTAAATGCACCCAGACCCTTCTAGGGCCCCCAGGACCCTTCTAAAAGCTCCCAGACCCTTCTAGAGACCCCCAGGACCCCTTCTGAAAGCCCCCAGAACCCTTCTTGAGTCCCCCAGGACCTTTCTAAAAGCCCCCAGGCCCTTCTAGAGCATCCCAGGAGGCCATCTAAAAGCCCCCTGGCCCTTCTAGAGCCTCCCAGGACCCTTCCACAAGCCCCCAGACCCTTCTAGAGACCCCCAAGGACCCTTCTAAAAGCACCCCAGACCCTTCTAGAGCATCCGAGGACCCTTCTAAAAGCACCCAGACCCTTCTAGAGCATCCAGGACCCTTCTAAAAGCCCCCCAGACCCTTCTAGAGCAACCCCAGGACCCTTCTAAAAGCACCCAGGACCCTCTAGAGCCACCCAGGACCCTTCTAAAAGTCCCCAGACCCTTCTAGAGCCTCCCAGGACCATTCTAAAGGCGCCCAGACCTTTCTAGACCCTCTCCGGATCATTCTAAAAGCCCCCAGACACTTCTAGAGCCCCCCAGGACAATTCTAAAAGCCCCGAGACCCTTCTAGAGGCCCCCAGGACCCTTCTACAAGCCCCCAGACCCTTCTAGAGCCCCCTAGCACCCTTCTACAAAGCCCCCAGACTCTTCTAGAACCACCCAGGACCCTTCTAAAAGCCCACAGACCCTTCTAGAGCACCCCAGGACCCTTCTAAAAGCACCCAGGACCCTCTAGAGCCACCCAGGACCCTTCTAAAAGTCCCCAGACCCTTCTAGAAGCTCACAGGACCCTTCTAAAAGCACCCAGACCCTTCTAGAGCCTCCCAGGACCATTCTAAAGGCGCCCAGGACCTTTCTAGACCCTCTCCGGATCATTCTAAAAGGCCCCCAGACCCTTCTAGATGCCCCCAGGACCCTTCTACAAGCCCCCAGACCCCTTCTAGAGCCCCCCAGGACAATTCTAAAAGCCCCGAGACCCTTCTAGAGGCCCCCAGGACCCTTCTACAAGCCCCCAGACCCTTCTAGAGCACCCAAGGACCCTTCTAAAAGCCCCCCAGACTAATCTAGACCCTCTCCGGATTCTTCTAAAAGCACCCAGACCCTTCTACAGACCCCCAGGACCCTATAAAAGCCCCCAGACCCTTCTAGAGACCCCCCGGACCATTCTAAAATCCTCCAGACCTTTATAGAGCCCCCCAGGACCCTTCTAAAAGACCCCAGACAATTTTAGAGGCCCCAGGGCCCCTCTTAAGCCCCCCCGTACCTTCTAGAGCACACTAGGGACACTTCTAAAAGCCCCCAGACCCTTCCTAGAGCACCCCAGGACCCTTCTAAAAGCCCCCAGACCCTTCTAGAGGACCCCAGGACCCTTCTAAAAGCCCCCAGACCCCTTCTAGAACTCCCCCGGACCCTTCTAAAAGCCCCTAGACCCTTCTAGAGGCCCCCACGACCATTCTGAAAGCCGCCAGATCCTTCTAGAGCCCCACAGGACCCTTCTAAAAGCACCCAGACAATTCTTCAGACCCCCAGGACACTATAAAAGACCCCAGACCCTTCTAGAGCCCCCCAGGACCCTTCTAAAAGACCCCAGACCCTTCTAGAGCCCCCAGGACGATTCTAAAAACTTCCAAACCCTTCTAGAGCCCCCCAGGACCCTTCTAAAAGCCCCCAGACCCTACTAGAGCCCCCCAGGACCCTTCTAAAAGCACCCAGACCCTTCTAGAGCCCCCCAGGACCATTCTAAAAGCACCCAGACCCTTCTAGACCCTCCCCGGATCCTTCTAAAAGCCCCCAGACCCTTCTAGAGCCCCCTAGGATCCTTCAAAAAGCACCCAGACCCTTCTAGACCGTCCCCGGATCATTCTAAAAGCCCCCAGACCCTTCTAGAGCCCCCCAGGATCAATCTAAAAGCCCCCTGACCCTTCTAGAGCCCCCTAGGACCCATCTAAAAGCACCCAGACCCTTCTAGAGAACCCCAGGACCCATCTAAAAGCACCCAGACCGTTCTAGACCCCCCCAGGACCTTTCTACAAGCCCCCAGACCCTTCTAGAGCCCCCCAGGACCCTACTAAAAGCTCCCAGACCCTTCTAGAGCCCCCCAGGACCTTTCTAAAAGCCCCCAGACCCTTCTAGACCCTCCCCGGATCCTTCTAAAAGCCCCCAGACCCTTCTAGATCCTCCCAGGACCATTCTAAAAGACCCCAGACCTTTCTAGAGGACCCAGGACCCTTCTAAAAGCCCCCAGACCCTTCTAGAGCCCCCTCGGACCCTTCTAAATGCCCCCAGACCATTCTAGAGCACCCCAGGACCCTTCTAAAAGCCCCCAGACCCTTCTTGAGCAACCCAGGACCCTTCTAAAAGCCCCCAGACCCTTCTAGCGGCACCCAGGACCCTTCTACAAGCCCCTAGACCCTTCTAGAGCCCCCCAGGACCCTTCGAAAAGCTCGCAGACCCTTGTAGAGGCCCCCAGGACCCTTCTAAAAGCCCCCAGACCCTTCTAGAGCCCACCAGGACCCTTCTAAAAGCCCCCAGACCCTTCTAGAGCCACCCAGGACCCTTCTAAAAGCACCCAGACCCTTCTAGACCCTCCCCGGATCCTTCTAAAAGCCCCGAGACCCTTCTAGATCCTCCCAGGACCCTTCTAAAAGCCCCCAGACCCTTCTAGAGCACACCAGGACCCTTCTAAAAGCCCCCAGACGCTTCTAGAGCCCCCCAGGACCCTTGTAAAAGCCCCCAGACCCTTCTAGATGAATCCAGGGCCCATCTTAAGGCCCCCAGACCATTCTAGAGCCCCCAAGGACCCTTCCAAAAGCCCCCAGACCCTTCTGGAGACGTTCAGGTTCCTTTGAAAAGGCCCCAGACCCTTCTAGAGCCTCCCAAGACCCTTCTAAAAGCCCCCAGACCCTTCTAGACCCTCCCCGGATCCTTCTAAAAGCCCCGAGACCCTTCTAGAGGATCCCAGGACCCTTCTAAAAGCCCCCAGACCCTTCTAGAGACCCCCAGGACCCTTCTAAAAGCACCCAGACCCTTCTAGAGGACCCAGGGCCCCTCTTAAGCAGCCCCGTCCCTTCTAGAGCATCCCAGGACCCTACTAAAAGCCCCCAGACCCTTCTAGAGCACCCCAGGACCCTTCTAAAAGCCCCCAGACCCTTCTAGAGCCCCCTCGGACCCTTCTAAAAGCCCCTAGACCCTTCTAGAGGTCCCCAGGAACCTTCTAAAAGTCCCGAGACCCTTCTAGAGCCAACCAGGACCCTTCTAAAAGCCCCCAGACCCTTCTAGACCCTCCCCGGATCCTTCTAAAAGCCCCGAGACCCTTCTAGATCCTCCCAGGATCCTTCTAAAAGCCCCCAGACCCTTCTAGAGCACACCAGGACCCTTCTAAAAGCCCCCAGACGCTTCTAGAGCCCCCCAGGACCCTTGTAAAAGCCCCCAGACCCTTCTAGATGTACCCAGGGCCCATCTTAAGGCCCCCAGACCATTCTAGAGCAAGCCAAGACCCTTCTAAAAGCCCCCAGACCCTTCTAGACCCCCCCAGGACCCTTCTAAAAGGCCGCAGAAACTTCTAGACCCTCTCCGGATAATTCTAAAAGACCCCAGACACTTCTAGAGATCCCCAGGACCATTCTAAAAGGCCCCAGACCATTCTAGAGCCGCCCAGGGCCCCTCTTAAGCAGCCCCGTCCCTTCTAGAGCAGCCCAGGACCCTTCTAAAAGTCCCCAGACCCTTCCAGATCACCCCAGGACCCTTCTAAAAGCCCCCAGACCCTTCTAGAGCCCCCCCGCACCCTATAAAAGCCCCCAGACCCTTCTAGAGATCCCCAGGACAATTCTAAAAGCCCCCAGACCCATCTAGAGCCCCACAGGACCCTTCTAAAAGAACCCAGACCCTACTAGAGCCCCCCAGGACCCTTCTAAAAGCCCCCAGACACTTCTAGAGCACCCGGACGCTTCTAAAAACTTCCAAACCCTTCTAGAGCCCCCCAGGACCCTTCTAAAAGCCCCCAGACCCTTCTAGAGGCCCCAGGGCCATTCTTAAGCCCCCCCGTCCCTTCTAGAGCATACCAGGACCCGTCTAAAAGCCTCTAGACCCTTCTAGAGCACTCCAGGACCTTTCCAAAAGCACCCAGACCCTTCTAGAGGCTCCCCGGACCCTCTAAAAGCACCCAAACCCTTCCAGAGCCTCCCAGGACCCTTCTAAAAGCAACCAGACCCTTCTAGAGACCCCCAGGACCCTTCTAAAAGCACCCAGACCGTTCTAGACCCCCCCAGGACCCTTCTACAAGCACCCAGACCTTTCTAGAGCCCCCCAGGACCCTTCTAATAGCCCCCAGACCCGTCTAGAGGCCACCAGGACCCTTCTAAAAGTCCCCAGACCCATCTAGAGCCCCCCCGGACCCTTGTAAAAGCCCCCAGACCCTTCTAGAAGCGCCCAGGACCCTTATAAAAGCACCCAGACCCTTCCAGAGCCTCACAGGTCCCTTCTAAAAGCCCCCAGACCCTTCTAGAGCCCTCCAGGACCATTCTAGAAGACCCCAGACCATTCTAGAGCCCCCCAGGAACCTACTAGAAGCTCCCAGACCCTTCTAGAGCCCCGCAGGACCCTTCTAAAAGCCACCAGACCCTTCTAGACCCTCCCCGGATCCTTCTAAAAGCCCCCAGACCCTTCTAGATCCTCCCAGGACCTTTCTAAAAGACCCCAGACCTTTCTAGAGGACCCAGGACCATTCTAAAAGCCCCCAGACCCTTCTAGAGCCCCCCAGGACCCTTCTAAAAGCCCCCAGACCCTTCTAGAGCACCCCAGGACCCTTCTAAAAGCCCCCAGACCCTTCTAGAGCCCCCCAGGACCCTTCTAAAAGCTCCCAGACCCTTCTAGATGCCCCCAGGACCCTTCTACAAGCCCCCAGACCCTTCTAGAGCCCCCCAGGACAATTCTAAAAGCCCCGAGACCCTTCTAGAGGCCCCCAGGACCCTTCTACAAGCCCCCAGACCCTTCTAGAGCCCCCTAGCACCCTTCTACAAGCCCCCAGACTCTTCTAGAACCACCCAGGACCCTTCTAAAAGCCCACAGACCCTTCTAGAGCACCCCAGGACCATTCTAAAAGCACCCAGGACCCTCTAGAGCCACCCAGGACCCTTCTAAAAGTCCCCAGACCCTTCTAGAAGCTCCCAGGACCCTTCTAAAAGCACCCAGACCCTTCTAGAGCCTCCCAGGACCATTCTAAAGGCCCCCACACCTTTCTAGACCCTCTCCGGATCATTCTAAAAGCCCCCAGACCCTTCTAGAGGCACCCAGGACCCTTCTACAAGCCCCCAGACCCTTCTAGACCCCCCCAGGACAATTCTAAAAGCCCCGAGACCCTTCTAGAGGCCCCCAGGACACTTCTACAAGCCCCCAGACCCTTCTAGAGCCCCCTAGCACCCTTCTACAAGCCCCCAGACTCTTCTAGAACCACCCAGGACCCTTCTAAAAGCCCCCAGACCCTTCTAGAGCCCCCCAGGACCCTTCTAAAAGCTCCCAGACCCTTCTAGAGCCCCCCAGGACCCATCTAAAAGGCCCCAGACCCTTCTAGACCCTCCCCGGATCCTTCTAAAAGCCCCCAGACCCTTCTATATCCTCCAAGGACCCTTCTAAAAGCCCCCAGACCTTTCTAGAGCACCCCCGGACACTACCAAAAGGCCCCAGACCCTTTTAAAGGCCCCATGGACCCTTCTGAAAGCCCCCAGAACCTTGTAGAGCCCCCCAGGACCCTTCTAAAAGCCCCCAGACCCTTCTAGAGACCCCCAGGACCCTATAAAAGCACCCAGACCCATCTAGAGCCCCCCAGGACCATTCTAAAAGCCCCCAGACCTTTCTAGAGCCCCCCAGGACCTTTCTAAAAGCCCCCAGACACTTCTAGAGGCCCCAGTGCCCCTCTTAAGCTCCCCCGTCCCTTCTAGAGCACCCCAGGACCCTTCTAAAAGACCCCAGACCCTTCTAGAGGACACCAGGACCCTTCTAAAAGCCCCCAGACCATTCTAGAGCCCCCCCGAACCCTTCTAAATGACCCTAGACCTCTCTAGAGGCCACCAGGACCATTCTGAAAGCCCCCAGAACCTTATAGAGCACCACTGGACCCTTCTAAATGCACCCAGACCCTTCTAGGGCCCCCAGGACCCTTCTAAAAGCTCCCAGACCCTTCTAGAGACCCCCAGGACCCTTCTGAAAGCCCCCAGAACCTTCTTGAGTCCCCCAGGACCTTTCTAAAAGCCCCCAGGCCCTTCTAGAGCATCCCAGGAGCCATCTAAAAGCCCCCTGGCCCTTCTAGAGCCTCCCAGGACCCTTCCAAAAGCCCCCAGACCCTTCTAGAGACCCCCAAGGACCCTTCTAAAAGCACCCAGACCCTTCTAGAGCATCCGAGGACCCTTCTAAAAGCACCCAGACCCTTCTAGAGCATCCAGGACCCTTCTAAAAGCCCCCAGACCCTTCTAGAGCACCCCAGGACCCTTCTAAAAGCACCCAGGACCCTCTAGAGCCACCCAGGACCCTTCTAAAAGTCCCCAGACCCTTCTAGAGCCTCCCAGGACCATTCTAAAGGCGCCCAGACCTTTCTAGACCCTCTCCGGATCATTCTAAAAGCCCCCAGACACTTCTAGAGCCCCCCAGGACAATTCTAAAAGCCCCGAGACCCTTCTAGAGGCCCCCAGGACCCTTCTACAAGCCCCCAGACCCTTCTAGAGCCCCCTAGCACCCTTCTACAAGCCCCCAGACTCTTCTAGAACCACCCAGGACCCTTCTAAAAGCCCACAGACCCTTCTAGAGCACCCCAGGACCCTTCTAAAAGCACCCAGGACCCTCTAGAGCCACCCAGGACCCTTCTAAAAGTCCCCAGACCCTTCTAGAAGCTCACAGGACCCTTCTAAAAGCACCCAGACCCTTCTAGAGCCTCCCAGGACCATTCTAAAGGCCCCCACACCTTTCTAGACCCTCTCCGGATCATTCTAAAAGCCCCAAGACCCTTCTAGAGGCACCCAGGACCCTTCTACAAGCCCCCAGACCCTTCTAGACCCCCCCAGGACAATTCTAAAAGCCCCGAGACCCTTCTAGAGGCCCCCAGGACCCTTCTACAAGCCCCCAGACCCTTCTAGAGCCCCCTAGCACCCTTCTACAAGCCCCCAGACTCTTCTAGAACCACCCAGGACCCTTCTAAAAGCCCCCAGACCCTTCTAGAGACCCCCAGGACACGTCTAAAAGACTCTAGACCCTTCTAGAGCACCCCAGGAACTTTCTAAAAGCACCCAGACCCTTCTAGAGGCTCCCCGGACCCATATAAAAACACCCAGACCCTTCTAGAGCCTCCCAGGACCCTTCTAAAAGCCCCCAGACCTTTCTAGAACCATTTAGGATCCTTCAAAAAGCACCCAAACCCTTCTAGACCGTACCCTGATCATTCTAAAAGCCTCCAGACCCTTCTAGAGACCCCCAGGACCATTCTAAAAGCCCCCAGAACCCTCTAGAGCCACCCAGGACCCTTCTAAAAGCCCCCAGACCCTTCTAGATCCTCCCAGGACCCTTCTAAAAGCACCCAGACTCTTCTAGAACCTCCCAGAACCATTCTAAAGGCACCCAGACCTTTCTAGACCCTCTCCGGATCATTCTAAAAGCCCCCAGACCCTTCTAGATGCCCCCAGGACCCTTCTACAAGCCCCCAGACCCTTCTAGAGCCCCCCAGGACAATTCTAAAAGCCCCGAGACCCTTCTAGAGGCCCCCAGGACCCTTCTACAAGCCCCCAGACCCTTCTAGAGCCCCCTAGCACCCTTCTACAAGCCCCCAGACTCTTCTAGAACCACCCAGGACCCTTCTAAAAGCCCACAGACCCTTCTAGAGCACCCCAGGACCCTTCTAAAAGCACCCAGGACCCTCTAGAGCCACCCAGGACCCTTCTAAAAGTCCCCAGACCCTTCTAGAAGCTCCCAGGACCCTTCTAAAAGCACCCAGACCCTTCTAGAGCCTCCCAGGACCATTCTAAAGGCCCCCACACCTTTCTAGACCCTCTCCGGATCATTCTAAAAGCCCCAAGACCCTTCTAGAGGCACCCAGGACCCTTCTACAAGCCCCCAGACCCTTCTAGACCCCCCCAGGACAA
Organism: Clamator glandarius; assembly: GCA_033459285.1. NCBI lineage: Eukaryota > Metazoa > Chordata > Aves > Cuculiformes > Cuculidae > Clamator > Clamator glandarius. Next base: position 8,527 of record JAUNZM010001153.1, read on the forward strand.
TTCTAAAAGCCCCGAGACCCTTCTAGAGGCCCCCAGGACCCTTCTACAAGCCCCCAGACCCTTCTAGAGCCCCCTAGCACCCTTCTACAAGCCCCCAGACTCTTCTAGAACCACCCAGGACCCTTCTAAAAGCCCCCAGACCCTTCTAGAGACCCCCAGGACACGTCTAAAAGACTCTAGACCCTTCTAGAGCACCCCAGGAACTTTCTAAAAGCACCCAGACCCTTCTAGAGGCTCCCCGGACCCATATAAAAACACCCAGACCCTTCTAGAGCCTCCCAGGACCCTTCTAAAAGCCCCCAGACCTTTCTAGAACCATTTAGGATCCTTCAAAAAGCACCCAAACCCTTCTAGACCGTACCCTGATCATTCTAAAAGCCTCCAGACCCTTCTAGAGACCCCCAGGACCATTCTAAAAGCCCCCAGAACCCTCTAGAGCCACCCAGGACCCTTCTAAAAGCCCCCAGACCCTTCTAGATCCTCCCAGGACCCTTCTAAAAGCACCCAGACTCTTCTAGAACCTCCCAGAACCATTCTAAAGGCACCCAGACCTTTCTAGACCCTCTCCGGATCATTCTAAAAGCCCCCAGACCCTTCTAGAGGCCCCCAGGACCCTTCTAAAAGCCCCCAGACCATTCTAGAGCCCCCCAAGACCATTCTAAAAGCCTCCAGACCCTTCTAGAGCCCCCCCGAACCACTCTAATAGTTCTCAGACCCTTCTAGAGGTCCCCAGGACCCTTCTATAAGTCCCCAGACCCTTCTAGAGAACCCCAGGAACTTTCTAAAAGCCCCCAGACCCTTCTAGAGCCTCCCAGGAGCCTTCTAAAAGCACCCACACCCTTCTAGAGCCCCCCCGGACCACTCTAATAGATCCCGGACATTTCTAGAGGACCCCAGGATACTTCTAAATGCGCCCAGACCCTTCTAGAGGACCCCAGGATACTTCTAAATGCCCCCAGACCCTTCTAGAGAACACCGGGACCCTTCTAAAAGCCCTCAGACCCTTCTAGAGCCCCCCAGGACCCTTCTAAAAGCAACCAGACCCTTCTAGACCCCCCCAGGACCCTTCTAAAAGCCCCCAGACCCTTCTAGAGCCCCCCAGGACCCTTCTGAAAGGCCGCAGACACATCTAGACACTACCCGGATCTTTCTAAAAGACCCCAGACACTTCTAGAGATCCCCAGGAGCATTCTAAAAGCCCCCAGACCCTTCGAAAGCACTCCAGGACCCTTCTAAAAGCCCCCAGACCCTTCTAGAGCCCCCCAGGGCCCCTCTTAAGGCACCCCGTCCCTTCTAGGACACCCCAGGACCCTTCTTAAAGTCCCCAGACCCTTCTAGAGCACCCCAGGACCCTTCTAAAAGCGCCCAGAACCTTCTAGAGCCCCCCCGGACCCTTCTAAAAGACTCCAGACCCTTCCAGAGGACCCCTGGACCCTTCTGAAAGCCCCCAGAACCTTCTAGAGCATCCCAGAACCATTCTAAAAGCCCCCAGACCCTTCTAGAGCATCCCAGGACAGTTCTAAAAGCCCCCAGACCCTTCTAGAGATTCCCAGGACCCTTCTAAAAGCTCCCAGACCCTTCTAGAGACCCCCAGGACCCTTCTAAAAGCCCCCAGTCCCTTCTAGAGCCACCCAGGACGCTTCTAAAAGCCCCCAGACCCTTCTAGAGACCCCCAGGACCCTTCTAAAAGCCCCCAGACCCTTCTAGAGCCCCCCAGGACCCTTCTAAAAGCCCCCAGACCCTTCTAGACCCTCCCCGGGTCCTTCTAAAAGCCCCCAGACCCTTCTAGAGCCACCTAGGATCCTTCAAAAAGCACCCAGACCTTTCTAGACCGTCCCCGGATCATTCTAAAAGCCCCCAGACCCTTCCAGAGCCCACTAGGACCCATCTAAAAGCCCCCAGACCCTTCTAGAGCCCCCCAGGATCATTCCAAAAGCCCCCAGACCCTTCTAGAGCCCCCTAGGGCACATCTAAAAGCCCCCAGACCCTTCTAGAGCCCCCCCGGACCCTTCTAAAAGCCTCCAGACCCTTCTAGAGGACCCCTGGACCCTTCTGAAAGCCCCCAGAACCTTCTAGAGCATCCCAGAACCATTCTAAAAGCCACCAGACCCTTCTAGAGCATCCCAGGACAGTTCTAAAAGCTCCCAGACCCTTCTAGAGACCCCCAGGACCCTTCTAAATCCCCCAGACCCTTCTAGAGCCACCCAGGACCCTTCTAAAATCCCCCAGACCCTTCTAGAGACCCAAAGGACCCTTCTAAAAGCCCCCAGACCCTTCTAGAGCCCCCCAGGACCCTTCTAAAAGCACCCAGACCCTTCTAGAGCACACCAGGACCCTTCTAAAAGCCCCCAGACCCTTCTTGAGCCCCCCAGGACCCTTCTAAAACCCCCAGACCCTTCTAGCGGCACCCAGGACCCTTCTACAAGCCCCCAGACCCTTCTAGAGCCTCACAGAACCCTTCTAAAAGCTCCCAGACCCATCTAGATGCCCCCAGGACCCTTCTAAAAGCCCCCAGACCCTTCTAGAGCACCCCAGGACCCTTCTACAAGCCCCCAGACCCTTCTAGAGCCCCCCAGTACCCTTCTAAAAGCACCCAGACCCTCCTAGAGGCCTTCAGGACCCGTCTAAAAGCCTCTAGACCCTTCTAGAGCCCCCCAGGACCTTTCTAAAAGCACCCAGACCCTTCTAGAGGCTCCCCGGACCCTTATAAAAGCACCCCGACCCTTCTAGACCCTCCCAGTACCCTTCTAAAAGCAACCAGACCCTTCTAGAGAACCCCAGGACCCTTCTAAAAGCCCCCAGACCCTTCTAGACCCTCCCCGGATCCTTCTAAAAGCCCCCAGACCCTTCTAGAGCCACCTAGGATCCTTCAAAAAGCACCCAGAACTTTCTAGACCCTCCCCGGATCATTCTAGAAGCCCCCAGACCCTTCTAGAGCCCCCCAGGATCAATCTAAAAGCCCCCAGACCCTTCTAGATCCCCGTAGTACCCATCTAAAAGCCCCCAGACCCTTCTAGAGGCCCCTAGGACCCTTCTAAAAGACCCCAGACCCTTCTAGACCCTCCCCGGATCCTTCGAAAAGACCCCAGACCCTTCTAGAGGCCCCCAGGAACCTTCTAAAAGCCCCCAGACCATTCTAGAGCCCCCCAGGACCCTTCTAAAGGCCCCCAGACCCTTCTAGACCCTCCCCGGATCATTCTAAAAGCCCCCAGATTCTTCTAGAGCCTCCCAGGACCCTTATAATAGCCCCCCGACCTTTCTAGACCCTCCCCGGATCCTTCAAATTGAACCCAGACCTTTCTAGGGCCCCCCAGAACCCCTCTAAAAGCCTCCAGACCCTTGTAGAGCCCCCCAGGACCCGTCTAAAAGCGCCCAGACCCTTCTAGACCCTCCCCTGATCATTCTAAAAGACCCCAGACCCTTCTAAAACCTCCCAGGACTATTCTAAAAGAACCCAGACCCTTCTAGACCCTCCCCGGATTATTCTAAAAGCCCCCAGACCCTTCTAGAGCCCCCCAAGACCCTTCTAAAAGCCTCCAGAACATTCTAGAGCCCCCCCGAACCACTCTAATAGTTCTCAGACCCTTCTACCGGCCCCCAGGATCCTTCTATAAGTCCCCAGACCCTTCTAGAGAACCCCAGGAACCTTCTAAAAGCCCCCAGACCCTTCTAGAGCCTCCCAGGAGCCTTCTAAAAGCACCCAGACCCTTCTAGAGCCCCCCCGGACCACTCTAATAGATCCCAGACCCTTCTAGAGGACCCCAGGATACTTCTAAATGCCCCCAGACCCTTCTAGAGAACCCCGGGACCCTTCTAAAAGCCCCCAGACCCTTCTAGAGAACCCCAGGAACCTTCTAAAAGCCCCCAGACCATTCTAGAGGCCCCGAGGACTCGTCTAAAAGCCTCTAGACCCTTCTAGAGCCCCCCAGGACCTTTCTAAAAGCACCCAGACCCTTCCAGAGGCTCCCCGGTCCCTTATAAAAGCACCCAGACCCTTCTAGAGCCTCCCAGGACCCTTCTAAAAGCCCCCAGACCCTTCTAGAGACCCCCAGGACTCTTCTAAATGCCCCCAGACCATTCTAGACCGTCCCCGGATCATTCTAAAAGCCCCCAGACCCTTCTAGAGCCCCCCAGGACCCTTCTAAAAGCCCCCTGACCCTTCTAGTGCCTTCTATGACCCATCTAAAAGCCACCAGACTATTCTAGAGGCCCCCAGGACCCTTCTAAAAGCCCCCAGACCCTTCTAGACCCTCCCCGGATCCTTCTAAAAAACCCCAGACCATTCTAGAACCTCCCAGGACCATTCTAAAGCCCTCAGACCCTTCTAGAGGCCCCCAGGACCCTTCTAAAAGCCACCAGACACTTCTAGAGCCCCCCAGGACCCTTCTAAAAGCCTACAGACCCTTCTAGAGCCCTTCAGGACCCTTCTAAAAGCCCCCAGACCCTTCTAGATCTCCCCAGGACCCTTCTAAAACCCCCTAGACCATTCTAGAGATCCCCATGACCCTTCTGAATGCCTCCAGAACCTTCTAGATCCCCCCAGGACCCTTCTAAAAGAACCCAGACCCTTCTAGAGCCATCCAGGACCCTTCTAAAAGCACCCAGACCCTTCTAGAGACACCCAGGACCCTTCTAAATGCCCCCAGACACTTCTAGATAAGCCAGGACCCTTCTAAAAGCAACCAGAACCTTCTAGAGCCAACCAGGACCATTCTAAAAGCCCCCAAACCCTTCTAGAGCCTCCCAGGACCCTTCTAAAAGCACCCAGACCCTTCTAGAGAGCACCAGGACCATTCTAAAGGCCCCCAGACTCTTCTAGACCCTCCCCGGATCATTCTAAAAGCCCCCAGACCCTTCTAGAGCCCCCCAGGACCCTTCTAAAAGCCCCCAGACCCTTCTAGAGACACCCAGGACCCTTCGAAAAGCCCCCAGACCCTTCTAGAGCCACCCAGGACCTTTCTAAAAGCCCCAAGAGCCTTCTAGATCCTCCCAGGACCCTTCAAAAAAGCCCCCAGACCATTCTAGAGCACCCCAGGACCCTTCTAAAAGCCCCCAGACCCTTCTAGAGCTCCCCAGGACCCTTCTAAAAGCCCCCAGAACCTTCTAGACCCTCCCCGGATCATTCTAAAAGCCCCCAGACCCTTCTAGAGCACCCCAGGACCCTTCCAAAAGCAACCAGACCCTTCTAGAGACCCCCAGGACCCTTCTAAAAGCCCCCAGACCCTTCTAGAGACCCACAGGATTTTCTGACATTCCCCAGAACATTATAGAGCCCCCCAGGGCCCTTCTAAATGAACTCAAACCCTTCTACATCCTCCCAGGACCCTTCTAAAAGAACCCATACCAATCTAGAGCCCCCCAGGACCATTCTAAAAGCCCCCAGACCCTTCTAGAGCCTCCCAGGACCCTTCTAAAAGCCCCCAGACCTTTCTAGACCCTCCCAGGATCCTTCTAAATGAACCCAGACCCTTCTAGAACCCCCCAGAACCCCTCTAAAAGCCTCCAGACCCTTGTAGAGCCCCCCAGGACCCGTCTAAAAGCGCCCAGACCCTTCTAGACCCTCCCCTGATCATTCTAAAAGACCCCAGACCCTTCTAAAACCTCCCAGGACTATTCTAAAAGAACCCAGACCCTTCTAGACCCTCCCCGGATTATTCTAAAAGCCCCCAGGCCCTTCTAGAGCCCCCCAAGACCCTTCTAAAAGCCTCCAGACCCTTCTAGAGCCCCCCCGAACCACTCTAATAGATCACAGACCCTTCTAGAGGCACCCATTACCCTTCTATAAGTGCCCAGACCATTCTAGAGAACCCCAGGAACCTTCTAAAAGCCCCCAGACCCTTCTAGAGCCTCCCAGGAGCCTTCTAAAAGCCCCCAGACCCTTCTAGAGCCCCCCCGGACCACTCTAATAGATCCCAGACCCTTCTAGAGGCCCCCAGGATACTTCTAAATGCCCCCAGACCCTTCTAGAGAACCCCGGGACCCTTCTAAAAGCTCCCAGACCATTCTAGAGACCCCCGGACCCTTCTAAAAGACCCCCGAACCTTCTAGACCCTCCCCGGATCATTCTAAAAGCCCCCAGACCCTTCTAGAGCACCCCAGGACCCTTCTAAAAGCACTCAGATCCTTCTAGAGGCCCCCAGGACCCTTCTAAAAGCACCCACGCCCTTCTAGATCCTCCCAGGACCATTCTAAAAGCCCCCAGACCCTTCTAGACCCCCCCAGGACCCTTCTGAAAGGCCGCAATCACTTCTAGACACTCCCCGGATCCTTCTAAAGACCCCAGACATTTCTAGAGACACCCAGGAGCATTCTAAAAGCCCCCAGACAATTCTAGAGCAACCCAGGACCCTTCTAAAAGACCCCAGACCCTTCTAGAGCCCCCCAGGCCTCTTTTTAAGGCACCCCGTCCCTTCTAGAGCACCCCAGGACCCGTCTAAAAGTCCCCGGACCCTTCTAAAAGCCTCCAGACTCTTCTAGAGGTCCCCTGGACCTTTCTGAAAGCACCGAGAACCTTCTAGAGCCTCCCAGGACCCTTCTAAAAGCACCCAGACCCTTCTAGAGCCTCCCAGGACCCTTCTAAAAGCCCCCAGACCCTTCTAGAGCCTCCCAGGACCCTTCTAAAAGCCCCCAGACTCTTCTAGAGACCCCCAGGACCTTTCTCCAAGCCCCCAGACCCTTCTAGAGCCCCCCAGGACCATTCTAAAAGCCCCCAGACCCTTCTAGAGCCTCCCAGGACCCTTCTAAAAGCCCCCAGACCTTTCTAGACCCTCCCAGGATCCTTCTAAATGAACCCAGACCCTTCTAGAACCCCCCAGAACCCCTCTAAAAGCCTCCAGACCCTTGTAGAGCCCCCCAGGACCCGTCTAAAAGCGCCCAGACCCTTCTAGACCCTCCCCTGATCATTCTAAAAGACCCCAGACCCTTCTAAAACCTCCCAGGACTATTCTAAAAGAACCCAGACCCTTCTAGACCCTCCCCGGATTATTCTAAAAGCCCCCAGGCCCTTCTAGAGCCCCCCAAGACCCTTCTAAAAGCCTCCAGACCCTTCTAGAGCCCCCCCGAACCACTCTAATAGATCACAGACCCTTCTAGAGGCCCCCATTACCCTTCTATAAGTGCCCAGACCCTTCTAGAGAACCCCAGGAACCTTCTAAAAGCCCCCAGACCCTTCTAGAGCCTCCCAGGAGCCTTCTAAAAGCACCCAGACCCTTCTAGAGCCCCCCCGGACCACTCTAATAGATCCCAGACCCTTCTAGAGGCCCCCAGGATACTTCTAAATGCCCCCAGACCCTTCTAGAGAACCCCGGGACCCTTCTAAAAGCTCCCAGACCATTCTAGAGACCCCCGGACCCTTCTAAAAGACCCCCGAACCTTCTAGACCCTCCCCGGATCATTCTAAAAGCCCCCAGACCCTTCTAGAGCACCCCAGGACCCTTCTAAAAGCACTCAGATCCTTCTAGAGGCCCCCAGGACCCTTCTAAAAGCACCCACGCCCTTCTAGATCCTCCCAGGACCATTCTAAAAGCCCCCAGACCCTTCTAGACCCCCCCAGGACCCTTCTAAAAGCCCCCAGACCCTTCTAGAGCCCCCCAGGACCCTTCTGAAAGGCCGCAATCACTTCTAGACACTCCCCGGATCCTTCTAAAGACCCCAGACATTTCTAGAGACACCCAGGAGCATTCTAAAAGCCCCCAGACAATTCTAGAGCAACCCAGGACCCTTCTAAAAGCCCCCAGACCCTTCTAGAGCCCCCCAGGCCTCTTTTTAAGGCACCCCGTCCCTTCTCGAGCACCCCAGGACCCGTCTAAAAGTCCCCGGACCCTTCTAAAAGCCTCCAGACTCTTCTAGAGGTCCCCTGGACCTTTCTGAAAGCACCGAGAACCTTCTAGAGCCCCCCAGGACCCTTCTAAAAGCACCCAGACCCTTCTAGAGCCTCCCAGGACCCTTCTAAAAGCCCCCAGACCCTTCTAGAGCCTCCCAGGACCCTTCTAAAAGCCCCCAGACTCTTCTAGAGACCCCCAGGACCCTTCTAAAAGACCCCAGACCCTTCTAGAGCCTACCAGGACCTTTCTCCAAGCCCCCAGACCCTTCTAGAGCCCCCAAGGACCCTCTAAAAGCACCCAGACCCTTCTAGAGCCCCCCAGGACCCTTCTAAAAGCCCCCAGACCCTTCTAGAGCCCCCCAGGACCATTCTACAAGCCCCCAGACCTTTCTAGAGCCCCCCAGGACCCTTCTACAAGCCCCCAGACCATTCTAGATCCACCCAGGACCCTTCTAAAAGCCCCCAGACCATTCTAGAGGCCCCGAGGACTCGTCTAAAAGCCTCTAGACCCTTCTAGAGCCCCCCAGGACCTTTCTAAAAGCACCCAGACCCTTCCAGAGGCTCCCCGGTCCCTTATAAAAGCACCCAGACCCTTCTAGAGCCTCCCAGGACCCTTCTAAAAGCCCCCAGACCCTTCTAGAGACCCCCAGGACTCTTCTAAATGCCCCCAGACCATTCTAGACCGTCCCCGGATCATTCTAAAAGCCCCCAGACCCTTCTAGAGCCCCCCAGGACCCTTCTAAAAGCCCCCTGACCCTTCTAGTGCCTTCTATGACCCATCTAAAAGCCACCAGACTATTCTAGAGGCCCCCAGGACCCTTCTAAAAGCCCCCAGACCCTTCTAGACCCTCCCCGTATCCTTCTAAAAAACCCCAGACCATTCTAGAACCTCCCAGGACCATTCTAAAGCCCTCAGACCCTTCTAGAGGCCCCCAGGACCCTTCTAAAAGCCACCAGACACTTCTAGAGCCCTCAGGACCCTTCTAAAAGCCTACAGACCCTTCTAGAGCCCTTCAGGACCCTTCTAAAAGCCCCCAGACCCTTCTAGATCTCACCAGGACCCTTCTAAAACCCCCTAGACCATTCTAGAGATCCCCATGACCCTTCTGAATGCCTCCAGAACCTTCTAGATCCCCCCAGGACCCTTCTAAAAGAACCCAGACCCTTCTAGAGCCCCCCAGGACCCTTCTAAAAGCACCCAGACCCTTCTAGAGACACCCAGGACCCTTCTAAATGCCCCCAGACACTTCTAGATAAGCCAGGACCCTTCTAAAAGCAACCAGAACCTTCTAGAGCCAACCAGGACCATTCTAAAAGCCCCCAAACCCTTCTAGAGCCTCCCAGGACCCTTCTAAAAGCACCCAGACCCTTCTAGAGAGCCCCAGGACCATTCTAAAGGCATCCAGACTCTTCTAGACCCTCCCCGGATCATTCTAAAAGACCCCAGACCCTTCTAGAGCCCCCCAGGACCCTTCTAAAGGCCCCCAGACCCTTCTAGACCCTCCCCGGATCATTCTAAAAGCCCCCAGAGCCTTCTAGAACCTCGCAGGACCCCTCCAAAAGCCCCCAGACCCTTCTAGAGCCTCGCAGGACCCCTCTAAAAGCCTCCAGACCCTTCTAGAGGCCCCCATGAACCTTCTAAAATCCCCCAGACTCTTCTAGATCACCCCCGGACCCCTCTGATATATCCCACACCATTCTAGAGCCACCAGGATAATTTCAAAAGCCCCCAGACCCTTCTAGAGAACCCCAGGACCCTTCTAAAAGCCCCCAGATCATTCTAGAGCCCCCCAGGGCCCTTCTAAAAGCCCCGAGACCCTTCTAGGAGAGATGGGGGTCCTTAAGAGGGGCCATGGGGTCCTCTAGAAGGGTCTGGGGGCTTATAGAAGTGTCCTGGCGGGCTCTCGAAGGGTCTGGGTTCTTTGAGAAGGGTAGTTGTGTGGCTCTAGAAGGGTCTGGGGGCTTTTATAGGGTCCTGGGGGGCTCTAGAAGGGTCTGGGTGCTTTTAGAAGGGTCCTGGGGAGCTCTAGAAGGGTCTGGGGTCTTTTAGAAGGGTCCCGGGAGGCTCTAGAAGGGTCTTGGGGCTTTTAGAATTGTCCTGCTTGTCTCTAGAAGGGTCTGGGTCCTGTTAGAAGGGTCCTTGGGGGCTCTAGAAGGGTCTGAGTATCATTAGAGGGGCCTTGGGGGCATCTAGAAGGGTCTGGGGGATATTAGAAGGGTCCTGGAGAGCTCTGAAGGGTCTTGGGGCTTTTAGAATGGTCCGGGGAGGGTCTAGAAGGGTCTGGGGGCTTTTAGATGGGTCCTGCGGGTCTCTAGAAGGGTCTGGGTGCTTTTAGAAGTGTCCTGGGGGGCTCTAGAAGGGTCGGGGGTGTTTTAGGATAGTCCTGATGGGCTCTAGAAGGGTGTGAGGGCTTTTAGAAAGTTCCTGGGGGCATCTATAAGGTTCTGGGGGCTTTTAGAAGGGTCCTGGGTGGCTCTAGAAGGGTCTGGGTGCTTTTAGAATGATCCAGGTAGGGTCTAGAAGGGTCTGGGTGCTTTTAGAAGGGTACTGTGGGGCTCTAGAAGGGTCAGGCCGCTTTTAGAAGGGGCCTAGGGGGCTCTAGAAGGGTCTGGGTGCTTTTAGAAAGGTCCTAAGAAGCTCTAGAAGGGTCTGGGGGATTTTAGAAGGGTCCTGGGTAGCTCTAGAAAGGTCTGGGGGCTTTTAGAAGGGTCCTGGGGGGGTGTAGAAGGGTCTGGACTCTTTTAGATGGGTCCTGGGGGGCTCTAGAAGGGTCTGGGGGCATTCAGAAGGGTCCTGGGGGCCTCTAGAAGGGTCTGGAAGCTTTTAGAAGGGCCCTGGGGGGCTCTAGAAGGGTCTAGGGGCATTTAGAAGGGTCCTGGTGGGCTCTAGAAGGGTCTGGGTTTTTTCAGAAGGGTCCTGGGGGGCTCTAGAAGGGTCTGGGGGCTTATAGAAGGGTCCTGGGCGCATCTAGAAGGGTCTGGAGTCTTTTAGAAGGGTCCTGGGAGGATCCAGATGGGTCTGGGTGCTTTTAGAATGATCCGGAGAGGGTCTAGAAGGGTCTGGGTGCTTTTAGAAGGGTCCTGGGGGGCTCTACAAATGTCTGGAGACTTTTAGAAGGGTCCAGGGGGCCTCTAGAAGGGTCTGGGGGCTTTTAGAAGAGTCCTGGGGGCCTCTAGAAGGGTCTGGCGGCTTTTAGAAGAGTCCTGGGGCCTCTAGAAGGGTCTGGGGGCTTTTAGAAGGATCCGGGGAGGGTCTAGAAGGGTCTGGAGGCTTTTAGAAGGGTCCTGGGGGGCTCTAGAAGGGTCTGGGGGATATTAGAATGGTCCTGGGATGGTCTAACAAGGGTCTGGGTTCTTTTAGAAGGGTCCTGCGGGTCTCTAGAAGGGTCTGGGGGCTTTTAGAAGGGTCCTTGGGGGCTCTAGAAGGGTCTGGGGACCATTAGAGGGGCCCTAGGGGCCTCTAGAAGGGTCTGGGGGCTTTTAGAAGGGTCCTGGTAGGCTGTAGAAGGGACTGGGGGCTTTTAGAAGGGTCCTGTGGGGCTCTAGAAGGGTCTGGCGGCTTTTAGAAGTGTCCTGGGGGGCTCTATAAGGGTGTGAGGGCTTTTAGAATGGTCCTGCGGGCATCTAGAAGTCTCTGGGGGCTTTTAGAAGGGTCCTGGGGGCCTCTAGACGTGTCTGAGGATTTGTAGAAGGGTCCGGGGAGGCTCTAGAAGGGTCTGGGTGCTTTTAGAAGGATCCGGTTAGGGTCTAGAAGGGTCTGGGGCTTTTAGAATGGTCCTGTGGAGCTCTAGAAGGGTCTGGGGTCTTTTAGACGGGTCCTGGGGGGCTCTAGAAGGCTCTGTGGCCTTGTAGAAGAGTCCTGGGGAGCTCTAGAAGGGTCTGGGGCTTTCAGAATGATCCTGGGGGTCGCTAGAAGTGTCTGGGTGTATTTGGAAGGGTCTTGGGGAGCTCTAGAAGGGTCTGGGGGCTTTCAGAAGGGTCTTGGGGGCATGTAGAAGGGTCTGGAGGCTTTTAGAAGGGTCCTGGGGGGCTCTAGAAGGGTCTGGGGGCATTCAGAACGGTCCTGGTGGCCTCTAGAAGGGACTGGTTGCTTTTAGAAGGGTCCTGGGGGGCTCTAGATGGGTCAGGGGGCATTTAGAAGGGTCCTGGGGGGATCTAGAATGGTCTGGGAGCTTTTAGAAGGATGCGTGGAATTTCTAGAAGGGTCTGGGGGCTTTTAGAAGGGTCCTGGGTTGCTCTAGAAGGATCTGGAGGCTTTTAGAAGGGTTATGCGGGTCTCTAGAAGGATCTGGGGGCTTTTAGAAGGGTCCTGGGAGGCTCTAGAAGGGTCTGATGGATTTCAGAATGGTCCTGGGAGGCTCTAGAAGGGTCTGGGGTCTTTTAGAAGGGTCCTGGGGGGCTGTAGAAGGGTCTGGTGGCATTTAGAAATGTCCTGGGGGGCTCTAGAAGGGTCTGGGGGATTTTAGAAGGATCCTGGGGGCCTCTAGAAAGGTCTGGGGGCATTTAGAAAGGTCCTGCGGGTCTGTAGAAGGGTCTGGGGGCTTTTAGAAGGGTCCTTGGGGCTCTAGAAGGGTCTGGGGACCATTAGAGGGACCTAGGGGCCTCTAGAATGGTCTGGGGGCTTTTAGAATGGTCCTTGGTTGCTCTAGAAGGGTCTGGGGACCACTTGAGGGGCCCTGGAGGCCTCTAGAAGGGTCTGGGGTATTTTAGAAGGGTTCTGGGGAGCTCTTGAAGGGTCTGGAGTCTTTTATAATGGTCCTTGGGGGCTCTAGAAGGGTCTGGGGACCACTAGAGTGGCCCTGGGGACCTCTAGAAGGGTCTGGGGTATTTTAGAAGGGTTCTGGGGAGCTCTAGAAGGGTCTGGGGGCTTTTAGAAGGGTCCTGGGAGACTCTAGAAGGGTCTGGGTGCATTTAGAAGGGTCCTGCGGGTCTCTAGAAGCGTCTGGGGGCTTTTAGATGGGTCCTGGGGGGTTCTCGAAGTGTCTGGCGGCTTTTAGAAGGGTCCTGGTGTGCTCTAGAACGGTGTGAGGGCTTTTAGAATGGTCCTGGGGGCATCTATAAGTCTCTGGGTGCTTTTAGAAGGGTAATGGGGGCCTCTAGAATTTTCTGCGACCTTTTAGAATGGTCCGGGGAGGCTCTAGAAGGGTCTGTGTGCTTTTAGAAGGATCCGGGGAGGCTCTAGAAGGGTCTGGGGTCTTTTAGACGGGTCCTGGGGGGCTCTAGAAGGGTCTGGGGCTTTTCAGAAGAGTCCTGGGGGTCGCTAGAAGTGTTTGGGTGTATTTGGAAGGGTCCTGGGGAGCTCTAGAAGGGTCTGGGGGCTTTCATAAGGGTCCTGGGGGCATGTAGAAGGGTCTGGAGGCTTTTAGAATGGTCCTGATGGGCTCTAGAATGGTCTGGGGGCATTCAGAACGGTCCTGGTGGCCTCTAGAAGGGACTGGATGCTTTTAGAAGAGTCCTGGGGGGCTCTAGATTGGTCTGGGGGCATTTAGAAGGGTCCTGGGGGGCTCTAGAAGGGTCTGGGGGCTTTTAGAAGGATACGTGGAATATCTAGAAGGGTCTGGGGGCTTTTAGAAGGGTTCTGGGGGGCTCTAGAAGGGTCTGGAGGCTTTTAGAAGGGTCCTGGTTGGCTCTAGAAGGGTGTGGGGGCTTTTAGAAGGATCCGGGGAGGGTCTAGAACGGTCTGGGGTGTTTTAGAAGGGTCCTGGGGGGCTCTAGAAGGGTCTGAGGGATTTTAGAAGGGTCCTGGGGAGCTCTAGAAGGGTCTGGGTGCTTTTAGAGGGGACCTGGGCTTCTCTAGAAGGGTCTGGGGGCTTTTAGAGGAGTTAAGGGGGGCTCTAGAATGGTCTGGGGTCTTTTAGAAGGGTCCTGGGCGGATCTAGAAGGGTCTGGGTCTTTCAGAAGGGTCCTGCGGGCCTCTAGAAAAGTCTGGAGGCTTTTAGAAGGTCCTGGGGGTCTCTAGAAGGGTCTGGGTGCATTTAGAATGGTCCTGGGGGGCTCTAGAATGGTCTGGGGGATTTAAGAAGGATCCTGGGGGCCTCTAGAAAGGTCTGAGGGCATTTAGAAGGGTCCTGGGGTGCTCTAGAAGGGTCTCGGGGTTTTCAGAAGGGTCCTGAGGGGCTCTAGAAGGGTCTGGGGGGCTATTAGAAGGGTTCTTGGGGACTCTAGAAGGGTCTGGGGTCTTTTAGAAGGGTACTGGGAGGATCCAGATGTGTCTGGGTACATTTAGAAGGATCCGGGGAGGTTCTAGAAGGGTCTGGCGGCTTTTAGAAGGGTCCTGGGGTCCTCTAGAAGGGTCTGGGGGCATTTAGAAAGATACGGGGAGGATCTAGAAGGGTCTGGGGGATTTTAGAGGGGTCCTAGGGGCTCTAGAAGGGTCTGGAGTCTTTGAGAATGGTCCTGGGGGGCTCTAGAAGGGTCTGGGGGCTTTTAGAAAGATCCGGGGAGGGTCTAGAAGGGTCTGGGAGGTTTTAGAAGGGTCCTGGGGTTCTCTAGAAGGGTCTGGGTGCTTTTAGACGGGCCCTGGGCTCTCTAGAAATGTCTGGGGGCATTTAGAATAGTCCTGGGGGGCTCTAGAACGGTCTGGGGTCTTTTAGAAGAGTCCTGGGGGGCTCTAGAAGGGTCTGGGGGATTTTAGAAGGGTCCTGCGGTCCTCTAGAATAGTCTGGATGCTTTTAGAAGGGTCCTGGGTGGCGCTACAAGGGTCTGGGGGCATTTAGAAGGGTCCTGGGGGCCTCTAGAAGGGTCTGGGTGCTTTTAGAATGGTCCTAGGTGGCTATAGAAGGGTCTGGGGGCTTTTAGAAGGGTCCTTGTGGGCTCTAGAAGGGTCTGGGCACCATTAGAGGGCCACTGGGAGCCTCTAGAATGGTCTGGGTGATTTTAGAAGGGTCCTCGGGAGGTCTAGAATTGTCTGGGGGCTTTTAGAAAGGTCCTGGGAGGCTCTAGAAGGGTCTGGGGGCTTTTAGAAGAGTCCTGCGTGTCTCTAGAAGGGTCTGGGGGCTTTTCAAAGGGTCCTTGGGGGCTCTAGAATGGTGTGGGGACCACTAGAGGAGCCCTGGGGGCCTCTAGAGGGGTCTGGGGTATTTTAGAAGGGTCCTGGAGGTCTCTAGAAGGGTCTGGGGTCTATTATAAGGGTCCTGGGAGACTCTAGAAGGGTCTGGGGGCATTTAGAAGGGTCCTGCGGGTCTCTAGAAGGGTCTGGGGGCTTTTAGAAGGGTCCTGGGGGGGTCTAGAAGGGTCTGGGGGCTTTTAGAAGGGTCCTGGGGTGCTCTAGAATGGTGTGAGGGCTTTTAGAATGGTCCTGGGGGCATCTAGAAGGCTCTGGGTGCTTTTAGAAGTATCCTGTGGGCTTCTAGAAGTGTCTGAGGGATTTTAGAAGGGTCCTGGGAGGCTCTGGAATGGTCTGGGTGCTTTTAGAAGGATTCGTGGAGGGTCTGGAAGAGTCTGGGGGCATTTAGAAGGGTCCTGTGGGGCTCTAGAAGGGTCTGGGTGCTTTTAGAATGGTCCTGGGGGGCTCTAGAAGGGTCTGGGTGCTTTTAGAAGGGTCCTGGGGAGCTCTAGAAGGGTCTGGGATCTTTTAGAATGGTCCTGGGTAGCGCTAAAAGTGTCTGGGTGCATTTAGAAGGGTCCTGGGGAGCTCTAGAAGGGTCTGGGGGCTTTCAGAAGGGTCCTGGTGGCCTCTAGAAGGGTCTGTAGGCTTTTAGAAGAGTTCTGGGGGGCTCTAGAAGGGTCTGGGGGCATTCAGAAGGGTCCTGGGGGCCTCTAGAAGAGTCTGTATGCTTTTAGAAGAGTCCTGGGGGGCTCTAGATAGGTCTGGTGACATTTAGAATGGTTCTGGGGGGCTCTAGAAGGGTCTGGGGGAGTTTAGAAGGGTCCTGTGAGACTCTAGAAGGGTCTGAGTGCTTTTAAAAGGGTCCTTCTTGTCTCTAGAAGGGTCTGGGTTCTGTTAGAATGGTCCTGGGGGGCTCTAGAAAGGTGTGAGGTCTTTTAGAAGGGTCCTGGGGGCATCTCGAAGACTCTGATGGCTTTTAGAAGGGTCCTGGGGGCCTCTAGAAGTGTCTGAGGGATTTTAAAAGGGTCCTTGGAGGCTCTAGAAGGGTCTGGTTTCTTTTAGAAGGATTCGGGGAGGGTCTAGAAGGGTCTGGGGGCTTTTAGAAGCGTCCTGTGGGGCTCTAAAAGGGTCTGGGTGCTTTTAGAAGGCTCCTGGGGGCCTCTAGAAGGGTCTGGGGGCTTTTAGAAGGGTCCTGGGGAGCTCTAGAAGGGTCTTGGGGCTTTTAGAAGGGTCCTGAGGGCACTAGAAGTGTCTGGGTGCTTTTAGAAGGGTCCTAGGTGTTCCTAGAAGGGTCTGGGGGCTTTTAGAAGGGTCCTGGGGTGCTCTAGAATGGTGTGAGGGCTTTTAGAATGGTCCTGGGGGCATCTAGAAGGCTCTGGGTGCTTTTAGAAGTATCCTGTGGGCTTCTAGAAGTGTCTGAGGGATTTTAGAAGGGTCCTGGGAGGCTCTGGAATGGTCTGGTGCTTTTAGAAGGATTCGTGGAGGGTCTAGAAGAGTCTGGGGGCATTTAGAAGGGTCCTGTGGGGCTCTAGAAGGGTCTGGGTGCTTTTAGAATGGTCCTGGGGGGCTCTAGAAGGGTCTGGGTGCTTTTAGAAGGGTCCTGGGGAGCTCTAGAAGGGTCTGGGATCTTTTAGAATGGTCCTGGGTAGCGCTAAAAGTGTCTGGGTGCATTTAGAAGGGTCCTGGGGAGCTCTAGAAGGGTCTGGGGGCTTTCAGAAGGGTCCTGGTGGCCTCTAGAAGGGTCTGTAGGCTTTTAGAAGAGTTCTGGGGGGCTCTAGAAGGGTCTGGGGGCATTCAGAAGGGTCCTGGGGGCCTCTAGAAGAGTCTGTATGCTTTTAGAAGAGTCCTGGGGGGCTCTAGATAGGTCTGGTGACATTTAGAATGGTTCTGGGGGGCTCTAGAAGGGTCTGGGGGAGTTTAGAAGGGTCCTGTGAGACTCTAGAAGGGTCTGAGTGCTTTTAGAAGGGTCCTTCTTGTCTCTAGAAGGGTCTGGGTTCTGTTAGAATGGTCCTGGGGGGCTCTAGAAAGGTGTGAGGTCTTTTAGAAGGGTCCTGGGGGCATCTCGAAGACTCTGATGGCTTTTAGAAGGGTCCTGGGGGCCTCTAGAAGTGTCTGAGGGATTTTAAAAGGGTCCTTGGAGGCTCTAGAAGGGTCTGGTTTCTTTTAGAAGGATTCGGGGAGGGTCTAGAAGGGTCTGGGGGCTTTTAGAAGCGTCCTGTGGGGCTCTAAAAGGGTCTGGGTGCTTTTAGAAGGCTCCTGGGGGCCTCTAGAAGGGTCTGGGGGCTTTTAGAAGGGTCCTGGGGAGCTCTAGAAGGGTCTTGGGGCTTTTAGAAGGGTCCTGAGGGCACTAGAAGTGTCTGGGTGCTTTTAGAAGGGTCCTAGGTGTTCCTAGAAGGGTCTGGGGGCTTTTAGAAGGGTCCTGGGGGCCTCTAGAAGGGTCTGGAGGCTTTATAGAAGGGTCCTAGGGGGCTCTAGAAGGGTCTGGGGGCATTCAGAAGGGTCCTTCGTGCCTCTAGAAGGGTCTGGAGTCTATTAGAAGAGTCCTGGGGGGCTCTAGATGGGTCTGGGGTCATTTAGAAGGGTCCGGGGGGCTTTAGAAGGGTCTGGGGGCTTGCAGAAGTGTCCTGGGGGGCTCTAGAAGGGTCTGGGTGCTTTTAGAAGTGTCCTGGGTCATCTAGAAGGGTCTGGGGGCTTTTAGAAAGGTCCTGGGAGGATCCAGAAGGGTCTGGGTGGTTTTAGAAGAATCCGGGGATGGTCTAGAAGGGTCTGGGTGCTTTTAGAAGGGTCCTGGGGGGCTCTACAAATGTCTGGAGAATTTTAGAAGGATCCGGGGAGGCTCTAGAAGTGTCTGGCGGCTTTTAGAAGGGTCCTTGGGAGCTCTAGAAGGGTCTGGGTGCTTTCAGAAGGGTCCTGGGTTCCTCTAGAAGGGTCTGGGTGCTTTCAGAATTGTCCTGGGTGGCTCTAGAAGGGTCTGGGGGCTTTTAGAAGGTTCCTGTGGTGCTGTAGAAGGGTCTGGGAGCTTTTAGATGGGTCCTGGGGGGCTCTAGAAGGGTCCGGGGTCTTTTAGAATGGTCCGTGGAGGCTCTAGAAGGGTCTGGCTGTTTTAGAAGGGTCCTGGGGGGCTCTAGAAGGGTCTGGGGGCCATTAGAGGAGCCCTGGTGTCCTCTAGAAGGGTATGGGGGATTTTAGAAGGGTCCTGAGGAGCTCTAGAAGGGTCTGGGGGCTTTTACAAGGGTCCTGGGGGAATCTAGAAGGATCTGGGTGCTTTTAGAAGGGTCCTGCGTGTCTCTAGAAGGGTCTGGGGGCTTTTAGAAGGGAATGGAGGACTCTAGAAGGCTCTGGGATCTTTGAGAATGGTCCTGTGGGGCTCTAGAAGGGTCTGGGTTTTTTTAGAAGGGTCCTGGGGTGCTCTAGAAAGGTCTGGGAGCTTTTAGAAGGGTCCTGGGAGACGCTAGAAGGCTCTGAGGGCTTTTAGAAGGGTCCTGTAGGGTCTCTAGAAGGGTCTGGGGGCTTTTAGAAGGGTCCTGCGAGGCTCTAGAAGGGTCTGGGGGCTTTTGGAATGGCCCTGGGGGGCTCTAGAAGAGTCTGGGTGCTTTTAGAAGGGTCCTGGGGGTCTCTAGAAGGGTCTGGGGGCTTTTAGAATGGTCCTGTGGGGCTGTAGAAGGGTCTGGGGGCTTTAGATTGGTCCTGGGGGGCTCTGGAAGGGTCCAGGTGCTTTCAGAAGGGTCCGTGGAGGGTCTAGAAGGGTCTGGGGGCTTTTAGAAGGATCCTTGGGGGCTATAGAAGGGTCTGGGGACCATTAGAGGGGCACTGGGGTCCTCTAGAAGGGTCTGGGAGAGTTTATAATGGTCCTGGGGAGCTCTAGAATTGTCTGGGGGCTCTTAGAAGGGTCCCGGGAGGCTCTAGAAGGGTCTGGGGTCTTTTAGAAGGGTCCTGCGTGTCTCTAGAAGGGTCTGGAGGCTTTTAGAAGGGTCCTTGGGGGCTCTAGAATGGTCTGGGGACCATTAGAGGAGCCCTGGGGGCCTCTAGAAGGGTCTGGGGGAGTTTAGAAGGGTCCTGGGCAGCTCTAGAAGGGTCTGGGTGCTTTTTGAAGGGTCCTGGTAGAATCTAGAAGGGTCTGGGGGCGTTTAGAAGGGTCCTGCGGGTCTCTAGAAGGGTCTGGGGGCTTTTAGAAGAGTCCTGGGCGGCTCTATAAGGGTCTGGGTCCTTTTAGAAGGGTCCTGGGGTGCTCTAGAAGGGTGTGAGGGCTTTTAGAAGTGTCCTGGGGGCATCTAGAATGCTCTGGGGGCTTTTAGAAGGGTCCTGGTGGCCTCTAGAGATGTCTGAGGGATGTTAGAAGGGACCTGGGAGGCTCTAGAAGGGTCTGGGGGCTTTTAGAAGGGTCCTGGGGGGATCTAGAAGGGTCTGGGGGCTTTTAGAAGGGTCCTGGGGAGCTCTAGAAGGGTCTGGGGGCATTTAGAATGGTCCTGGGAGGCGCTAGAATTGTCTGGGTGTATTTAGAAGGGTCCTGGGGAGCTCTAGAAGGTTCTGGAGGCTTTTAGATGGGTCCTGGGGGTTCTAGAAAGGTCTGGGGGCATTCAGAAGGGTCCTGGGTGCCTCTAGAAGGGTCTGGAGGCTTTTAGAAGAGTCCTGAGGTGCTCTAGATGGGTCTGGGAGCTTTTAGAAGGATCCGGGGATGGTCTAGAAGGGTCTGCGGGCTTTTAGAAGGGTCCTGGGGGGCTCTAAAAATGTCTGGAGGATTTTAGAAGGATCCGGGGAGGCTCTAGGAGGGTCTGGCGGCTTTTAGAAGGGTCCTGCGGGGCTCTAGAAGGGTCTGGGTGCTTTCTGAAGGGTACTGGGGGCCTCTAGAAGGGTCTGGGTGCTTTTAGAAGGGTCCTGGGTGCCTCTAGAAGGGTCTGGGGGCTTTTAGAATGGTCCTTGGTTGCTCTAGAAGGGTCTGGGGACCATTAGAGGAGCCCTGGGGGACTCTAGAAGGGTATGAGGGATTTTAGAAGGGTCCTGGGGAGCTCTAGAAGGGTCTGGGAGCTTTTAGAAGGGTCCTGGTGTCCTCTAGAAATGTCTGGGGGCTTTTAGAAGGGTATTGCGGGTCTCTAGAAGGGTCTGGGGGCTTTTAGAAGGGTCCTGGGGGGCTCTAGAAGGGTCTGGGAGCTTTTAGAAGGGTCCTGGGTGGCTCTAGAAGGGTCTGGGGGCTTTTAGAATGGTCCTGAGGGGCTGTAGAAGGGTCTGGGGGCTTTAGATTGGTCCTGGGGGGCTCTGGAAGGGTCCAGGTGCTTTCAGAAGGGTCCGTGGAGGGTCTAGAAGGGTCTGGGGGCTTTTAGAAGGATCCTTGGGGGCTATAGAAGGGTCTGGGGACCATTAGAGGGGCACTGGGGTCCTCTAGAAGGGTCTGGGAGAGTTTATAATGGTCCTGGGGAGCTCTAGAATTGTCTGGGGGCTTTTAGAAGGGTCCCGGGAGGCTCTAGAAGGGTCTGGGGTCTTTTAGAAGGGTCCTGCGTGTCTCTAGAAGGGTCTGGAGGCTTTTAGAAGGGTCCTTGGGGGCTCTAGAATGGTCTGGGGACCATTAGAGGAGCCCTGGGGGCCTCTAGAAGGATCTGGGGGAGTTTAGAAGGGTCCTGGGCAGCTCTAGAAGGGTCTGGGTGCTTTTTGAAGGGTCCTGGTAGAATCTAGAAGGGTCTGGGGGCGTTTAGAAGGGTCCTGCGGGTCTCTAGAAGGGTCTTGGGGCTTTTAGAAGAGTTCTGGGCGGCTCTATAAGGGTCTGGGTCCTTTTAGAAGGGTCCTGGGGTGCTCTAGAAGGGTGTGAGGGCTTTTAGAAGTGTCCTGGGGGCATCTAGAATGCTCTGGGGGCTTTTAGAAGGGTCCTGGTGGCCTCTAGAGATGTCTGAGGGATGTTAGAAGGGACCTGGGAGGCTCTAGAAGGGTCTGGGGGCTTTTAGAAGGGTCCTGGGGGGATCTAGAAGGGTCTGGGGGCTTTTAGAAGGGTCCTGGGGAGCTCTAGTAGGGTCTGGGGGCATTTAGAATGGTCCTGGGAGGCGCTAGAATTGTCTGGGTGTATTTAGAAGGGTCCTGGGGAGCTCTAGAAGGTTCTGGAGGCTTTTAGATGGGTCCTGGGGGTTCTAGAAAGGTCTGGGGGCATTCAGAAGGGTCCTGGGTGCCTCTAGAAGGGTCTGGAGGCTTTTAGAAGAGTCCTGAGATGCTCTAGATGGGTCTGGGAGCTTTTAGAAGGATCCGGGGATGGTCTAGAAGGGTCTGCGGGCTTTTAGAAGGGTCCTGGGGGGCTCTAAAAATGTCTGGAGGATTTTAGAAGGATCCGGGGATGGTCTAGAAAGGTCTGGGAGCTTTTAGAAGGGTCCTGACGGGCTCTACAAATGTCTGGAGGATTTTAGAAGGATCCGGGGAGGCTCTAGGAGGGTCTGGCGGCTTTTAGAAGGGTCCTGCGGGGCTCTAGAAGGGTCTGGGTGCTTTCTGAAGGGTACTGGGGGCCTCTAGAAGGGTCTGGGTGCTTTTAGAAGGGTCCTGGGTGCCTCTAGAAGGGTCTGGGGGCTTTTAGAATGGTCCTTGGTTGCTCTAGAAGGGTCTGGGGACCATTAGAGGAGCCCTGGGGGACTCTAGAAGGGTATGAGGGATTTTAGAAGGGTCCTGGGGAGCTCTAGAAAGGTCTGGGGGCTTTTAGAAGGGTCCTGGTGTCCTCTAGAAATGTCTGGGGGCTTTTAGAAGGGTCCTGCGGGTCTCTAGAAGGGTCTGGGGGCTTTTAGAAGGGTCCTGGGGGGCTCTAGAAGGGTCTGGGAGCTTTTAGAAGGGTCCTGAGGGGATCTAGAAGGGTCTGGGGGCTCTTAGAAGGGTCCTGGGGGGCTCTAGAAGGGTGTTAGGTATTTTAGAAGGGTCCTGGGTCATCTAGAATGCTCTGGGGGCTTTTAGAAGGGTCCTGGGGGCCTCTAGAAGTGTCTGCGTGATATTAGATGGGACCTGGGAGGCTCTAGAAGGGTCTGGGTGCTTTAAGAAGGATTCGGGGAGGGTCTAGAAGCGTCTGGGTGCTTTTAGAAGGGTCCTGGGGGGCTCTAGAAGGGTTTAGGGGCTTTTAGAAGGATCCGGGGAGGGTCTAGAAGGGTCTGGGGACTTTTAAAAGGGTCCTGGGAGGCTCTACAAAGGTCTGGGGGATTTTAGAAGGATCCGGGGGGGCTCTAGAAAGGTCTGGCGGCTTTTAGAAGGGTCCTGGTGGCCTCTAGAATGGTCTGGAGGCTTTTAGAAGGGTCCTGGGGGTTTCTAGAATGGTCTGGAGGCTTTTAGAAGGGTCCTGGGGGGCTCTAGAAGGGTGTGGGGACTTTTAGAAGGGTCCTGTGGGCATCTAGAAGGCTCTGGGTGCTTTTATAAGGGTCCTGGGGGGCTCTAGAATGGTCTGAGGGATTTTTGAAGGGTCCTGGGAGGCTCTAGAAGGGTTTGGGTACTTTTAGAAGGATCCAGGTAGGGTCTAGAAGGGTCTGGGGGCTTTTAGAAGGGTCCTGGGGGGCTCTAGAAGAATCTGGGGGATTTTAGAAGGGTCCTGTGGGCATCTAAGAGGCTCTGGGTGCTTTTATAAGGGTCCTGGGGGGCTCTAGAAAGGTCTGAGGGATTTTAGAAGGGTCCTGGTAGGCTCTAGAAGGGTCTGGGTGCTTTCACAGTGGACCTGGGATTCACTAGAAGGGTCTGGGTGCTTTAAGAAGAGTCCTAGGGGGCTCTAGAATGGTCTGGGTACTTTTAGAAGGGTCCTGCGGGTCTCTAGAAGGGTCTGGGGGCTTTTAAAAGGGTCCTGGGTGGCTCTAGAAAGGTCTGAGGGATTTTAGAAGGGTCCTGGGGGGATCTAGAAGGGTCTGGGGGCTTTTAGAAGGGTCCTGGGGAGCTCTAGAAGGGTCTGGGGGCTTTTAGAAGGGTCCTGGGAGGCGCTAGAAGGGTCTGGGTACTTTTAGAAGGATCCGGGTAGGGTCTAGAAGGGTCTGGGGGCTTTTAGAAGGGTCCTGGGGGGCTCTAGAAGAATCTGGGGGATTTTAGAAGGGTCCTGTGGGCATCTAGAAGGCTCTGGGTGCTTTTATAAGGGTCCTGGGGGGCTCTAGAAAGGTCTGAGGGATTTTAGAAGGGTCCTGGTAGGCTCTAGAAGGGTCTGGGTGCTTTTAGAGTGGACCTGGGATTCACTAGAAGGGTCTGGGGGCTTTAAGAAGAGTCCTAGGTGGCTCTAGAATGGTCTGGGTACTTTTAGAAGGGTCCTGGGGGGCTCTAGAAGGGTCTGGGGGCTTTTAGAAGGGTCCTGGGAGGCGCTAGAAGTGTCTGGGTGTATTTAGAAGGGTCCTGGGGAGCTCTAGAAGGGTTTGGTTGCTTTCAGAAGGGTCCTGGGCACCTCTAGAAGGGTCTGGAGGCTTTTAGATGGGTCCTGGGGGGTCTAGAAAGGTCTGGGGGCATTCAGAAGGGTCCTGGTTGACTCTAGAAGGGTCTGGAGGCTTTTAGAAGAGTCCTGGGGTGCTCTAGATGGGTCTTTGAGCTTTTAGAAGGATCCGGGGATGGTCTAGAATGGTCTGGGGGCTTTTAGAAGGGTCCTGGGGGGCTCTAAAAATGTCTGGAGGATTTTAGAAGGATCCGGGGATGGTCTAGAAAGGTCTGGGGGCTTTTAGAAGGGTCCTGGCGGGCTCTACAAATGTCTGGAGGATTTTAGAAGGATCCGGGGAGGCTCTAGGAGGGTCTGGCGGCTTTTAGAAGGGTCCTGCGGGGCTCTAGAAGGGTCTGGGTGCTTTCTGAAGGGTACTGGGGGCCTCTAGAAGGGTCTGGGTGCTTTTAGAAGGGTCCTGGGTGCCTCTAGAAGGGTATGGGGGCTTTTAGAATGGTCCTTGGTTGCTCTAGAAGGGTCTGGGGACCATTAGAGGAGCCCTGGGGGACTCTAGAAGGGTATGAGGGATTTTAGAAGGGTCCGGGGGAGCTCTAGAAAGGTCTGGGGGCTTTTAGAAGGGTCCTGGTGTCCTCTAGAAATGTCGGGGGGTTTTAGAAGGGTCCTGCGGGTCTCTAGAAGGGTCTGGGGGCTTTTAGAAGGGTCCTGGGGGGCTCTAGAAGGGTCTGGGAGCTTTTAGAAGGGTCCTGAGGGGATCTAGAAGGGTCTGGGAGCTCTTGAGGAAGAGGTCCTGGGGTCTCTAGAAGTGTCTGCGGGATATTAGAAGGGACCTGGGAGGCTCTAGAAGGGTCTGGGTGCTTTAAGAAGGATTCGGGGAGGGTCTAGAAGCGTCTGGGTGCTTTTAGAAGGGTCCTGGGGGGCTCTAGAAGGGTTTAGGGGCTTTTAGAAGGATCCGGGGAGGGTCTAGAAGGGTCTGGGGACTTTTAAAATGTTCCTGGGAGGCTCTACAAAGGTCTGGAGGATTTTTGAAGGATCCGGGCAGGATCTAGAAGGGTCTGGCGGCTTTTAGAAGGGTCCTGGTGGCCTCTAGAATGGTCTGGAGGCTTTTAGAAGGGTCCTGGGGGGCTCTAGAAGGGTCTGGAGGCTTTTAGAAGGGTCCTGGGGGGCTCTAGAAGTGTGTGGGGGCTTTTAGAAGGGTCCTGTGGGCATCTAGAAGGCTCTGGGTGCTTTTATAAGGGTCCTGGGGGGCTCTAGAAAGGTCTGAGGGATTTTAGAAGGGTCCTGGGAGGCTCTAGAAGGGTCTGGGTACTTTTAGAAGGATCCGGGTAGGGTCTAGAAGGGTCTGGGGGCTTTTAGAAGGGTCCTGGGGGGCTCTAGAAGTGTGTGGGGGCTTTTAGAAGGGTCCTGTAGGCATCTAGAAGGCTCTGGGTGCTTTTATAAGGGTCCTGGGGGGCTCTAGGAAGGTCTGAGGGATTTTAGAAGGGTCCTGGTAGGCTCTAGAAGGGTCTGGGTGCTTTTAGAGTGGACCTGGGATTCACTAGAAGGGTCTGGGGGCTTTAAGAAGAGTCCTAGGTGGCTCTAGAATGGTCTGGGTACTTTTAGAAGGGTCCTGGGGGGCTCTAGAAGGGTCTGGGGGCTTTTAGATCGGTCCTGGGAGACTCTAGAAGTGTCTGGGGGCATTTAAAAGGGTCCTGCGGGTCTCTAGAAGGGTCTGGGGGCTTTTAGAAGGGTCCTGGGGGGCTCTAGAAGGGTGTGAGGGCTTTTAGAAGGGTCCTGGGGGCAGCTAGAAGGCTCTGGGGGCTTTTAGAAGGGTCCAGGGGTCCTCTAGAAGTGTCTGCGGCCTTTTAGAAGGGTCCTGGGAGGTTCTAGAATGGTCTGGGTGCTTTTAGAAGGATTCGGGGTGGGTCTAGAATGGTCTGGGGGCTTTTAGAAGAGTCCTGGGGGGCTCTAGAAGGGTCTGGGGGCATTCAGAAGTGTCCTGGGGGCCTCTAGAAGGGACTGGAGGCTTTTAGAAGTGTCCTGGGGGGCTCTAGAAGGGTCTGGGGGCTTTTAGAAGGGTCCTGGGAGACTCTGGAAAGGTCTGAGTGCTTCTAGAAGGGTCCTGTAGGGTCTCTAGAAGGGTCTGGGTGCTTTTACAAGGGTCCTGTGGGGCTCTAGAAGGGTCTGGGGGCATTTAGAAACGTCCTGGGGGGCTCTAGAAGGGTCTGGGTGCTTTTAGAAGGGTCCTGGGAGGCTCTAGAAGGGTCTGAGTGCTTTTAGAATGGCCCTGGGAGGCTCTAGAAGGGTCTGGGGGCTTTTTGAAGGGTCCAGGGGGCCTCTAGAAAGGTCTGGGTGCTTTTAGAAGGGTCCTGCATGGCTCTAGAAGGGTCTGGGGTCTATTAGAAGGATCCGGGGAGGGTCTAGAAGGCTCTGGGGCCTTTTAGAAGGGTCCTTGGGGGCTCTAGATGGGTCTGGGGACCATTAGAGAAGCCCTGGTGGCCTCTAGAAGGGTCTGGGGGATTTTAGAAAGGTCCTGGGGAGCTCTAGAAGAGTCTGAGGTCTTTTAGAAGGGTCCTGGGAGAATCTAGAAGGGTCTGGGGGCTTTTAGAAGGGTCCTGCGGGTCTCTAGAAGGGTCTGGGGGCTTTTAGAAGGGTCCTGGGGGGATCTAGAATGGTCTGGGTGCTCTTAGAAGGGTCCTGGGGTCCTCTAGAAGTGTCTGCGGGATATTAGAAGGGTCCTGGGAGGCTCTAGAAGGGTCTGGGTGTTTTAGAAGGATTCGGGGAGGGTCTAGAAGGGTCTGGGGGCTTTTAGAAGGGTCCTGTGGTGATCTAGAAGCGTCTGGGTTCTTTTAGAAGGGTCCTGGGAGGCTCTAGAAGGGTCTGGGTGCTTTTAGAAGGGTCCTGGGGGTCTTTAGATGGGTCTGGGGGCTTTTAGAATGGTCCTGCGGGGCTCTAGAATGCTCTGGGGGCTTTTAGAAGGGTCCTGGGTGGCTTTAGAAGAGTGTGAGTGCTTTTAGAAGGGTCCTGGGGGCATCTAGATGGCTCTGGGTACTTTTAGAAGGGTCCTGGGGGCCTCTAGATGGGTCTGAGGATTTTTAGAAGGGTCCTGGGAGGCTCTAGAATTGTCTAGGTGATTTTAGAAGGGCCCTGGGTGGCTCTAGAATGGTCTGGGGGCATTTAGAAGGGTCCCGGGGGGCTCTAGAATGGTCTGGGGGCTTTTAGAAGGATCTTGGGGGCCTCTAGAAGGGTCTGGGGGCTTTTAGAAGGGTTCTGGGTGGCTCTAGAATGGTCTGGGGGTTTTAGAAGCGTCCTGGGGGGCTCTAGAAGGGTGTGGTTGCTTTTAGAAGGGTCCTGGGGGCATCTAGAAGGCTCTGTGTGCTTTCAGAAGGGTCCTGGGGTCTTCTAGAAGGGTCTGAAGGATTTTAGAAGGGTCCTGGGAGACTCTAGAAGGGTCTGAGGGCTTTTAGAAGCGTCCTCTAGGGTCTCTAGAAGTGTCTGGGGGCTTTTAGAAGGGTCATGTGGGGCTCTAGAAGGGTCTGGGTGCTTTTAGAAGGGTCCTGGGAGGCTCTAGAATTGTCTGGGTGCTTTTAGAATGGTCCTGGGAGGCTCTAGAATGGTCTGGGGGCTTTTAGAAGAGTCCTGGGGGGCTCTAGAAAGGTCTGGGGGCTTTTAGAAGGGTCCTGTGGGTCTGTAGAAGGGTCTGGGGGATTTTAGATGGGTCCTGGGGGGCTCTAGAAGGGTCCGTGGGCTTTCAGAAGGGTCCTGGGAGGCTCTAGAAGGGTCTGGGGGCTTTTAGAAGGGTCCTGGGGGGCTCTAGAACGGTCTGGGTGCTATTAGAAGGATCCGGGGAGGGTCTAGAAGGCTCTGGGGGCTTTCAGAAGGGTCCTTGGGGGCTCTAGAAGGGTCTGGGGAATATTAGAGGGGCACTGGGGTCCTCTAGAAGGGTCTGGGGGATTTTAGAAGGGTCCTGGGGAGCTCTAGAATTGTCTGGGGGCTTTTAGAATGGTCCTGGGAGGCTCTAGAATGGTCTGGGGGCTTTTAGAAGGGTAATGCGTGTCTCTAGAAGGGTCTGAGTGCTTTTAGAAGGATTCGGGGAGGGTCTAGAAGGGTCTGGTGGCTTTTAGAAGGGTCCTGTGGGGCTCTAGAAGGGTCTGGGTGCTTTTAGAAGGGTCCTGGGGGGCTCTAGAAGGGTCTGGGGGCTTTTAGAAGGGTCCTGGGGAGCTCTAGATGGGTCTGGGGGCTTTTAGAATGGTCCTGGGGGGCGCTAGAAATGTCTGGGTGCATTTAGAAGGGTCCTGGGGAGCTCTAGAAGGGTCTGCAGGCTTTTAGAAGGGTCCTGGGGGGTCTAGAAGGGTCTGGGGGCATTCAGAAGGGTCCTGGGGGACTCTAGAAGTATCTGGAGGGTTTTAGAAGAGTCCTGGGGGGCTCTAGATGGGTCTGGGTGCTTTTAGAATGATCCGGGGATGGTCTAGAAGGGTCTGGGTGCTTTTAGAAGGATCCTGGGGGGCTCTACAAATGTCTGGAGGATTTTAGAAAGATCCGGGGAGGCTCTAGAAGGGGGTCTGGGTGCTTTTAGAAGGGTCCTGCGGGGCTCTAGAAGGGTCTGGGTGCTTTCAGAACGGTCCTGGGTGCATCTAGAAGGGTCTGGGTGCTTTTAGAAGGGACCTGGGTGGCTCTAGAAGGGTCTGGGGGCTTTTAGAAGGGTTCTGTGGGGATGTAGAAGGGTCTGGGTGCTTTTAGATGGGTCCTGGGGGGCTCTAGAAGGGTCTGGGGACCATTAGAGGGGCCCTGTTGGCCTCTAGAAGGGTCTGGGGGATTTTAGAAGGGTCCTGGGGAGCTCTAGAAGTGTCTGGAGGATTTTAGAAGGGTTTGGGGGGGCTCTAGAAGGGTGTTAGGGCTTTTAGAAGCGTCCTGGTGGCATCTAGAAGGCTCTGGGGGCTATTAGAAGGGTCCTGGGGGGCTCTAGAAGGGTCTGGGGGCTTTTAGAATGGTCTTGGGGGGCTCTAGAAAGGTCTGGGTCTTTTAGAAGGGTCCTGGTGGGCTCTAGAAGGATCTGGGGACAGTTAGGAGGGTCCTGAGGGGATGTTGAATGGTCTGAGTGCTTTTAGATGGGTCCTGTAGGGCTAAAAAAGGTTCCTAACCCTATCCCTAACCCTAACTCTTACTCTAACCCTAACTCTAACACAAACCCAAACCCTAACCCTAACCCTAACCCTAACCCTAACCCTAACCCTAACCCTAACCCTAATCCTAACCCTAACCCTAACCCTAATCCTAACTCTAACCCTAACCCTAACCCTAACTCTAACCCTAACCCTAACTCTAACCCTAACCCTAACTCTAACCCTAACCCTAACCCTAACCCTAACCCTAACCCTAACCCTAACCCTAACCCTAACTCTAACCCTAACCCTAACCCTAACCCTAACTCTAACCCTAACCCTAACCCTAACCCTAACCCTAACCCTAACCCTAACCCTAACCCTAACCCTAACCCTAACCCTAACCCTAACCCTAACCCTAACCCTAACCCTAACCCTAACCCTAACCCTAACCCTAACCCTAACCCTAACCCTAACCCTAACCCTAACCCTAACCCTAACCCTAACCCTGCCTCTAACCCCTAGAAGTATCTGGGGGCTTTTAGAAGAGTCCTTGAAGGATCTAGGAGGGTCTAGGGTCTCTAAAAAGGTTCCTAAGGGGCTCCGGAAGGGTTTGGGGTCTTTTAGAAGGGTCCTCGGTGGCTCTAGAAGGGTCTAGGGTATTGTAGAAGGGTCCTAAGGGGGTTTAGTAGGGCCTGGGGGGCTTTATAAGATTTTGGGGGCCTTTATAAGGTTTTGGGGGGCTCTAGAAAGTCCGGGGGCTTTGAGAAGCACACTGGGGGCTCTAAAAGGGTCTGGGGGATTTTAGAATGTTCCTGGGGGCTCTGGACGTGTCTGGGTGCTTTTAGAAGGTTCCTGGGGGGCTCTAGAAGGGTCTGGGTGCTTCTAGAGCAAAAATTTTCATTTTGCACATTTGGGGAATTCGCAGGGTTCAGCACACCCGGAGTGCAAAGGATGAGCCTGGCCTGGGAAAAGCACCTGCTTGATCAGGGTGTCTCCCCTGCCAGCTAAGTACAAAGGACCCAGAACATTCTAGAGCCCCCAAGGACCCTTCCAAAAGCCCCCAGACCCTTCTGGAGACGTTCAGGTTCCTTTGAAAAGGCCCCAGACCCTTCTAGAGCCTCCCAAGACCCTTCTAAAAGCCCCCAGACCCTTCTAGACCCTCCCCGGATCCTTCTAAAAGCCCCGAGACCATTCTAGAGGATCCCAGGACCATTCTAAAAGCCCCCAGACCCTTCTAGAGCCCCCCAGGACCCTTCTAAAAGCCCCCAGACCCTTCTAGAGGACCCAGGGCCCCTCTAAAGCCACCCCGTCCATTCTAGAGCCCCCCAGGACCCTTCTAAAAGCCCCCAGACCATTCTAGAGCACCCCAGGACACTTCTAAAAGCCCCCAGACCCTTCTAGAGCCCACCAGGACCCTTCTAAAAACTTCCAGACCCTTCTAGAGCCCCCGAGGACCCTTCTAAAAGCCCCCAGACCCTTCTAGAGGCCCCAGGGCCCCTCTTAAGCAGCCCCGTCCCTTCTAGAGCAGCCCAGGACCCTTCTAAAAGTCCCCAGACCCTTCCAGATCACCCCAGGACCCTTCTAAAAGCCCCCAGACCCTTCTAGATCCCCCCCGGACCCTTCTAAAAGCCCCTAGACCCTTCTAGAGCCCCCCAGGACACTTCTAAAAGCCCCCAGAACCTTCTAGAGCCCCCCAGGACACTTCTAAAAGCCCCCAGACCCTTCTAGAGCCCCCCAGGACCATTCTAAAAGCCCCCAGACCATTCTAGACCCTCCCCGGACCCTTCTAAAAGCCCCCAGACCATTCTAGAGCACCCAAGGACCCTTCTAAAAGCCCCCAGACTAATCTAGACCCTCTCCGGATTCTTCTAAAAGCACCCAGACCCTTCTACAGACCCCCAGGACCCTATAAAAGCCCCCAGACCCTTCTAGAGACCCCCCGGACCATTCTAAAATCCTCCAGACCTTTATAGAGCCCCCCAGGACCCTTCTAAAAGACCCCAGACAATTTTAGAGGCCCCAGGGCCCCTCTTAAGCCCCCCCGTACCTTCTAGAGCACACTAGGACACTTCTAAAAGCCCCCAGACCCTTCTAGAGCACCCCAGGACCCTTCTAAAAGCCCCCAGACCCTTCTAGAGGACCCCAGGACCCTTCTAAAAGCCCCCAGACCCTTCTAGAACTCCCCCGGACCCTTCTAAAAGCCCCTAGACCCTTCTAGAGGCCCCCACGACCATTCTGAAAGCCGCCAGATCCTTCTAGAGCCCCACAGGACCCTTCTAAAAGCACCCAGACAATTCTTCAGACCCCCAGGAAACTATAAAAGACCCCAGACCCTTCTAGAGCCCCCCAGGACCCTTCTAAAAGACCCCAGACCCTTCTAGAGCCCCCAGGACGATTCTAAAAACTTCCAAACCCTTCTAGAGCCCCCCAGGACCCTTCTAAAAGCCCCCAGACCCTACTAGAGCCCCCCAGGACCCTTCTAAAAGCACCCAGACCCTTCTAGAGCCCCCCAGGACCCTTCTAAAAGCACCCAGACCCTTCTAGACCCTCCCCGGATCCTTCTAAAAGCCCCCAGACCCTTCTAGAGCCCCCTAGGATCCTTCAAAAAGCACCCAGACCCTTCTAGACCGTCCCCGGATCATTCTAAAAGCCCCCAGACCCTTCTAGAGCCCCCCAGGATCAATCTAAAAGCCCCCTGACCCTTCTAGAGCCCCCTAGGACCCATCTAAAAGCACCCAGACCCTTCTAGAGAACCCCAGGACCCATCTAAAAGCACCCAGACCGTTCTAGACCCCCCCAGGACCCTTCTACAAGCCCCCAGACCCTTCTAGAGCCCCCCAGGACCCTACTAAAAGCTCCCAGACCCTTCTAGAGCCCCCCAGGACCTTTCTAAAAGCCCCCAGACCCTTCTAGACCCTCCCCGGATCCATCTAAAAGCCCCCAGACCCTTCTAGATCCTCCCAGGACCATTCTAAAAGACCCCAGACCTTTCTAGAGGACCCAGGACCCTTCTAAAAGCCCCCAGACCCTTCTAGAGCCCCCTCGGACCCTTCTAAATGCCCCCAGACCATTCTAGAGCACCCCAGGACCCTTCTAAAAGCCCCCAGACCCTTCTTGAGCAACCCAGGACCCTTCTAAAAGCCCCCAGACCCTTCTAGCGGCACCCAGGACCCTTCTACAAGCCCCTAGACCCTTCTAGAGCCCCCCAGGACCCTTCGAAAAGCTCGCAGACCCTTGTAGAGGCCCCCAGGACCCTTCTAAAAGCCCCCAGACCCTTCTAGAGCCCACCAGGACCCTTCTAAAAGCCCCCAGACCCTTCTAGAGCCACCCAGGACCCTTCTAAAAGCACCCAGACCCTTCTAGACCCTCCCCGGATCCTTCTAAAAGCCCCGAGACCCTTCTAGATCCTCCCAGGACCCTTCTAAAAGCCCCCAGACCCTTCTAGAGCACACCAGGACCCTTCTAAAAGCCCCCAGACGCTTCTAGAGCCCCCCAGGACCCTTGTAAAAGCCCCCAGACCCTTCTAGATGAATCCAGGGCCCATCTTAAGGCCCCCAGACCATTCTAGAGCCCCCAAGGACCCTTCCAAAAGCCCCCAGACCCTTCTGGAGACGTTCAGGTTCCTTTGAAAAGGCCCCAGACCCTTCTAGAGCCTCCCAAGACCCTTCTAAAAGCCCCCAGACCCTTCTAGACCCTCCCCGGATCCTTCTAAAAGCCCCGAGACCCTTCTAGAGGATCCCAGGACCCTTCTAAAAGCCCCCAGACCCTTCTAGAGACCCCCAGGACCCTTCTAAAAGCACCCAGACCCTTCTAGAGGACCCAGGGCCCCTCTTAAGCAGCCCCGTCCCTTCTAGAGCATCCCAGGACCCTACTAAAAGCCCCCAGACCCTTCTAGAGCACCCCAGGACCCATCTAAAAGCCCCCAGACCCTTCTAGAGCCCCCTCGGACCCTTCTAAAAGCCCCTAGACCCTTCTAGAGGTCCCCAGGAACCTTCTAAAAGTCCCGAGACCCTTCTAGAGCCAACCAGGACCCTTCTAAAAGCCCCCAGACCCTTCTAGACCCTCCCCGGATCCTTCTAAAAGCCCCGAGACCCTTCTAGATCCTCCCAGGACCCTTCTAAAAGACCCCAGACCCTTCTAGAGCACACCAGGACCCTTCTAAAAGCCCCCAGACGCTTCTAGAGCCCCCCAGGACCCTTGTAAAAGCCCCCAGACCCTTCTAGATGTACCCAGGGCCCATCTTAAGGCCCCCAGACCATTCTAGAGCAAGCCA
This sequence comes from Clamator glandarius, assembly GCA_033459285.1. Lineage (NCBI taxonomy): Eukaryota > Metazoa > Chordata > Aves > Cuculiformes > Cuculidae > Clamator > Clamator glandarius. The sequence goes on from JAUNZM010001153.1 coordinate 41,101, forward strand.
AGACCCTTCTAAAAGCCCCCAGACCCTTCTAGACCCCCCCAGGACCCTTCTAAAAGGCCGCAGAAACTTCTAGACCCTCTCCGGATAATTCTAAAAGACCCCAGACACTTCTAGAGATCCCCAGGACCATTCTAAAAGGCCCCAGACCATTCTATAGCACCCCAGGACCCTTCTAAAAGACCCCAGACCATTCTAGAGCCCCCCAGGACCCTTCTAAAAGCCCCCAGACCCTTCAAGACCGTCCCCGGATCCTTCAAAAAGCACCCAGACCTTTCTAGACCGTCCCCGGATCATTCTAAAAGCCCCCAGACCATTCTAGAGCACCCCAGGACACTTCTAAAAGCCCCCAGACCCTTCTAGAGCCCACCAGGACCCTTCTAAAAACTTCCAGACCCTTCTAGAGCCCCCGAGGACCCTTCTAAAAGCCCCCAGACCCTTCTAGAGGCCCCAGGGCCCCTCTTAAGCAGCCCCGTCCCTTCTAGAGCAGCCCAGGACCCTTCTAAAAGTCCCCAGACCCTTCCAGATCACCCCAGGACCCTTCTAAAAGCCCCCAGACCCTTCTAGAGCCCCCCCGCACCCTATAAAAGCCACCAGACCCTTCTAGAGATCCCCAGGACAATTCTAAAAGCCCCCAGACCCATCTAGAGCCCCACAGGACCCTTCTAAAAGCCCCCAGACCCTTCTAGAGCACCCGGACGCTTCTAAAAACTTCCAAACCCTTCTAGAGCCCCCCAGGACCCTTCTAAAAGCCCCCAGACCCTTCTAGAGGCCCCAGGGCCCTTCTTAAGCGCCCCCGTCCCTTCTAGAGCACACCAGGACCCGTCTAAAAGCCTCTAGACCCTTCTAGAGCACTCCAGGACCTTTCCAAAAGCACCCAGACCCTTCTAGAGGCTCCCCGGACCCTCTAAAAGCACCCAAACCCTTCCAGAGCCTCCCAGGACCCTTCTAAAATCAACCAGACCCTTCTAGAGACCCCCAGGACCCTTCTAAAAGCACCCAGACCCTTCTAGACCCTCCCCGGACCTTTCTAAAAGCACCCAGACCGTTCTAGACCCCCCCAGGACCCTTCTACAAGCACCCAGACCTTTCTAGAGCCCCCCAGGACCCTTCTAATAGCCCCCAGACCCGTCTAGAGGCCACCAGGACCCTTCTAAAAGTCCCCAGACCCATCTAGAGCCCCCCCGGACCCTTGTAAAAGCCCCCAGACCCTTCTAGAAGCGCCCAGGACCCTTATAAAAGCACCCAGACCCTTCCAGAGCCTCACAGGTCCCTTCTAAAAGCCCCCAGACCCTTCTAGAGCCCTCCAGGACCATTCTAGAAGACCCCAGACCATTCTAGAGCCCCCCAGGAACCTACTAGAAGCTCCCAGACCCTTCTAGAGCCCCGCAGGACCCTTCTAAAAGCCACCAGACCCTTCTAGACCCTCCCCGGATCCTTCTAAAAGCCCCCAGACCCTTCTAGATCCTCCCAGGACCTTTCTAAAAGACCCCAGACCTTTCTAGAGGACCCAGGACCATTCTAAAAGCCCCCAGACCCTTCTAGAGCCCCCCAGGACCCTTCTAAAAGCCCCCAGACCCTTCTAGAGCACCCCAGGACCCTTCTAAAAGCCCCCAGACCCTTCTAGAGCCCCCCAGGACCCTTCTAAAAGCTCCCAGACCCTTCTAGATGCCCCCAGGACCCTTCTACAAGCCCCCAGACCCTTCTAGAGCCCCCAGGACCCTTCTACAAGCCCCCAGACCCTTCTAGAGCCCCCTAGCACCCTTCTACAAGCCCCCAGACTCTTCTAGAACCACCCAGGACCCTTCTAAAAGCCCACAGACCCTTCTAGAGCACCCCAGGACCCTTCTAAAAGCACCCAGGACCCTCTAGAGCCACCCAGGACCCTTCTAAAAGTCCCCAGACCCTTCTAGAAGCTCCCAGGACCCTTCTAAAAGCACCCAGACCCTTCTAGAGCCTCCCAGGACCATTCTAAAGGCCCCCACACCTTTCTAGACCCTCTCCGGATCATTCTAAAAGCCCCCAGACCCTTCTAGAGGCACCCAGGACCCTTCTACAAGCCCCCAGACCCTTCTAGACCCCCCCAGGACAATTCTAAAAGCCCCGAGACCCTTCTAGAGGCCCCCAGGACACTTCTACAAGCCCCCAGACCCTTCTAGAGCCCCCTAGCACCCTTCTACAAGCCCCCAGACTCTTCTAGAACCACCCAGGACCCTTCTAAAAGCCCCCAGACCCTTCTAGAGCCCCCCAGGACCCTTCTAAAAGCTCCCAGACCCTTCTAGAGCCCCCCAGGACCCATCTAAAAGGCCCCAGACCCTTCTAGACCCTCCCCGGATCCTTCTAAAAGCCCCCAGACCCTTCTATATCCTCCAAGGACCCTTCTAAAAGCCCCCAGACCTTTCTAGAGCACCCCCGGACACTACCAAAAGGCCCCAGACCCTTTTAAAGGCCCCATGGACCCTTCTGAAAGCCCCCAGAACCTTGTAGAGCCCCCCAGGACCCTTCTAAAAGCCCCCAGACCCTTCTAGAGACCCCCAGGACCCTATAAAAGCACCCAGACCCATCTAGAGCCCCCCAGGACCATTCTAAAAGCCCCCAGACCTTTCTAGAGCCCCCCAGGACCTTTCTAAAAGCCCCCAGACACTTCTAGAGGCCCCAGTGCCCCTCTTAAGCTCCCCCGTCCCTTCTAGAGCCCCCCAGGACCCTTCTACAAGACCCCAGACCCTTCTAGATCCACCCAGGACCCTTCTAAAAGCCCCCATACCCTTCTAGAGGCCCCAAGGACTCGTCTAAAAGCCCCCAGACCCTTCTAGAGCCCCCCAGGACCTTTCTAAAAGCACCCAGACCCTTCTAGAGGCTCCCCGGACCCTTATAAAAGCACCCAGACCCTTCTAGAGCCCCCCAGGACCCTTCTAAAAGCCCCCAGACCCTTCTAGACACTCCCCGGACCCTTATAAAATCACCCAGACCCTTCTAGAGCCTCCCAGGACCCTTCTAAAAGCAACCAGACCCTTCTAGAGCCACCCAGGACCCTTATAAAAGCACTCAGACCCATCTAGAGGGCCCCAGGAACCTTCTAAAAGCACCCAGACCCTTCTAGAGCCTCCCAGGACCATTCTAAAAGCCCCCAGACCCTTCTAGACCCCCCCCAGGACCCTTCTAAAAGCCCCCAGACCATTCTAGAGCCCCCCAGGACCCTTCTGAAAGGCCGCAGACACTTCTAGACACTCCCCGGATCCTTCTAACAGCCCCCAGACCCTTCTAGAGCCAACCAGGACCCTTCTAAAAGCCCACAGACCCTTCTAGAGCCACCCAGGCCCCCTCTAAAGGCACCCCGTCTATTCTAGAGCACCCCAGGACCCTTCTAAAAGTCCCCAGACCCTTCTAGAGCACCCCAGGACCCTTCTAAAAGCCCCCAGACCCTTCTAGATCCCCCCAGGACCCTTCTAAAAGCCTCCAGACCATTCTAGATGCCCCCTGGACCTTTCTGAAAGCCCCCAGACCCTTCTAGAGCCCCCCAGGACCCTTCTAAAAGAGCACAGACCCTTCTAGAGCATCCCAGGACCCTTCTAAAAGCCCCCAGACCCTTCTATAGCCTCCCAGGACCCATCTAAAAGCCGCCAGACCCTTCTAGAGACTCCCAGGACACTTCTAAAAGCCCCCAGACCATTCTAGAGTACCCCAGGACCCTTCTAAAAGCCCCCAGACCATTCTAGAGCCTACAAGGACCTTTCTACAAGCTCCCAGACCCTTCTAGATCCCCCAAGGACGCTTCTAAAAGACCCCAGACCCTTCCAGAGGACCCCAGGACCCTTCTAAAAGAACCCAGACCCTTCTAGAGCCCCCCAATACCCTTCTACAAGCCCCCAGACCCTTCTAGAGCCCCCCAGGACCCTTCTAAAAGCCCCCAGACCCTTCTAGAGCCCCCCAGGACCCTTCTACAAGACCCCAGACCCTTCTAGATCCACCCAGGACCCTTCTAAAAGCCCCCATACCCTTCTAGAGGCCCCAAGGACTCGTCTAAAAGCCCCCAGACCCTTCTAGAGCTCCCCATTACCTTTCTAAAAGCACCCAGACCCTTCTAGAGGCTCCCCGGACCCTTATAAAAGCACCCAGACCCTTCTAGAGCCTCCCAGGACCCTTCTAAAAGCAACCAGACCCTTCTAGAGCCCCCCAGGACCCTTCTAAAAGCCCCCAGACCCTTCTAGACACTCCCCGGACCCTTATAAAAGCACCCAGACCCTTCTAGAGACACCCAGGACCCTTCTAAAAGCAATCAGACCCTTCTAGAGACACCCAGGACCCTTCTAAAAGCAACCAGACCCTTCTAGAGCCTCCCAGGACCCTTCTAAAAGCAACCAGACCCTTCTAGAGACACCCAGGACCCTTCTAAAAGCACCCAGACCCTTCTAGAGCCTCCCAGGACCATTCTAAAGGACCCCAGACCATTCTAGACCCTCCCCGGATCATTCTAAAAGACCCCAGACCCTTCTAGAGACCCCCAGGACTCTTCTAAAAGCCTACAGACCATTCTAGAGCCCCCCAGGACCCTTCTAAAGGCCCCCAGACCCTTCTAGACCCTCCCCGGATCATCCTAAAAGCCCCCAGAACCTTCTAGAGCCTCCCAGGACTATTCTAAAAGCCCCCAGACCTTTCTAGACCCTCCCCGGATCCCTCAAAATGAACCCAGACCCTTCTAGGGCCACCCAGAACCAATCTAAAAGCCTCCAGACCCTTCTAGAGCCCCCCAGGACACGTCTAAAAGACCCCAGACCCTTCTAGAGACCCCCAGGACCCTTCTAAAAGCCCCCAGACCATTCTAGACACTCCCCGGACCCTTATAAAAACACCCAGACCCTTCTAGAGCCTCCCAGGACCCTTCTAAAAGCAACCAGACCCTTCTAGAGACCCCCAGGACCCTTCTAAAAGCCCCCAGACCCTTCTAGACACTCCCCGGAACCATCTAAAAGCCCCCAGACCCTTCTAGAGACACCCAGGACTCTTCTAAAAGCCCCCAGACCATTCTAGAGCCCCCCAGGACCCTTCTAAAGGCCTCCAGACCCTTCTAGACCCTCCCCGGATAATTCTAAAAGACCCCAGACCCTTCTAGAGCCTCCCAGGACTATTCTAAAAACCAGCAGACCTTTCTAGACCCTCCCCGGATCCTTCTAAATGAACCCAGACCCTTCTAGGGCCCCCCAGAACCCATCTAAAAGCCTCCAGACCCTTCTAGAGCCCCCCAGGACCCGTCTAAAAGCGCCCAGACCCTTCTAGATCCCCACAGGACCCTTCTAAAAGCCTCCAGACCCTTCTAGAGCCCCCCTGTACCGCTCTAATAGATCCCAGACCCTTCTAGAGGCCCCCAGGACCCTTCTATAAGTCCCCAGACCATTCTAGAGAAACCCAGAACCCTTCTAAAAGCACCCAGACCATTCTAGAGCCTCCCAGGACACTTCTAAAAGACCCCAGACCTTTCTAGAGCCTCCCAGGACCATTCTAAAGGCCCCCAGACCTTTCTAGACCCTCTCCGGATCATTCTAAAAGCCCCCAGACCCTTCTAGAGGCCCCCAGGTCCCTTCTAAAAGCCCCCAGACCATTCTAGAGCCCACCCGGACCACTCTAATAAATCCCAGACCCTTCTAGAGGCCCCCAGGATAATTCTAAATGCCCCAGACCCTTCTAGAGAACCCCGGGACCCTTCTAAAAGCCCCCAGAACGTTCTAGACCCTACCCGAATCCTTCTAAAAGCCCCCAGACCCTTCTAGAGCATCCGAGGACCCTTCTAAAAGCACCCAGACCCTTCTAGAGCAGCCCAGGACCCTTCTAAAAGCCCCCAGAACCCTCTAGAGCCACCCAGGACTCTTCTAAATGCCCCCAGACCCTTCTAGAGCCTCCCAGGACCCTTCTAAAAGCACCCAGACCTTTCTAGAGCCTCCCAGGACCATTCTAAAGGCCCCCAGACCTTTCTAGACCCTCTCCGGATCATTCTAAAAGCCCCCAGACCCTTCTAGAGGCCCCCAGGTCCCTTCTAAAAGCCCCCAGACCATTCTAGAGCCCCCCAGGACCCTTCTAAAGGCACCCAGACCCTTCTAGACCCTCCCCGGATCATTCTAAAAGCCCCCAGACCCTTCTAGAGCCCCCCAGGACCCTTCTAAAAGCACCCAGACCTTTCTAGACCCTCCCAGGATCCTTCTAAATGAACCCAGACCCTTCTAGGGCCCCCCAGAACCCCTCTAAAAGCCTCCAGACCCTTCTAGAGCCCCCCAGGACCCGTCTAAAAGCGCCCAGACCCTTCTAGACCCTCCCCTGATCATTCTAAAAGAACCCAGACCCTTCTAAAACCTCCCAGGACTATTCTAAAAGAACCCAGACCCTTCTAGACCCTCCCCGGATTCTTCTAAAAGCCCACAGACCCTTCTAGAGCCCCCCAAGACCCTTCTAAAAGATTCCAGACCCTTCAAGAGCCCCCCCGACCCCCTCTAATAGATCCCAGACCCTTCTAGAGGCCCCCAGGACCCTTCTATAAGTCCCCAGACCCTTCTAGAGGACCCCAGGACCCTTCTAAAAGCCCCCAGACCCTTCTAGATCCTCCCAGGAGCCTTCTAAAAGCACCCAGACCTTTCTAGAGCCCCCCCGGACCCCTCTAATAGATCCCAGACCCGTCTAGAGCACACCAGGACCCTTCTAAAAGCCCCCAGACCCTTCTAGAGACCCCCAGGACCCTTCTAAAAGCCCCCAGACCCTTCTAGAGGCACCCAGGACCCTTCTACAAGCCCCCAGACCCTTCTAGAGCCCCCAGGACCCTTCTAAAAGCACCCAGACCCTTCTAGAGGCCCCCAGGACACGTCTAAAAGCCTCTAGACCCTTCTAGAGCTCCCCAGGACCTTTCTAAAAGCACCCAGACCCTTCTAGAGGCTCCCCGGACCCTTATAAAAGCACCCCGACCCTTCTAGAGCCTCCCAGTACCCTTCTAAAAGCAACCAGACCCTTCTAGAGAACCCCAGGACCCTTCTAAAAGACCCCAGACCATTCTAGACCCTCCCCGGATCCTTCTAAAAGCCCCCAGACCCTTCTAGAGCCACCTAGGATCCTTCAAAAAGCACCCAGACCTTTCTAGACCGTCCCCGGATCATTCTAAAAGCCCCCAGACCCTTCTAGAGCCCCCCAGGATCATTCTAAAAGCCCCCAGACCCTTCTAGAGCCCCCCAGGATCATTACAAAAGCCCTCAGACCCTTCTAGAGCCCCCTAGGACACATCTAAAAGCCCCCAGACCCTTCTAGAGGCCCCTAGGACCCTTCTAAAAGCCCCCAGACCCTTCTAGAATCTCCCCGGATCCTTCGAAAAGAACCCAGACCCTTCTAGAGCCCCCCAGGATCATTCTAAAAGCCCCCAGACCCTTCTAGAGCCCCCCAGTACCCTTCTAAAAGCCCCTAGACCCTTCTAGAGCCCCCCAGGACCCTTCTAAATGCCCCCAGACCATTCAAGAGGCACCCAGGGCCCCTCTTAATGAACCCCGTCCCTTCTAGAGCACCCCAGGACCCTTCTAAAAGCCCCCAGGCCCTTCGAGAGCACCCCAGGACCCTTCTAAAAGCCCCCAGACCCTTCTAGAGCCCCCCCGGACCCTTCTAAAAGACCCAGACCCTTCTAGAGGACCCCAGGACCCTTCTGAAAGCCAGCAGAACATTCTAGAGTCACCCAGGACCCTTCTAAAGGCACCCAGACCCTTCTAGAGCCCCCAGGACCCTTCTAAAAGCGCCCAGACCCTTCTAGAGCATCCGAGGACCCTTCTAAAATTCCCCAGACCCTTCTAGAGCACCCCAGGACACTTCTAAAAGCCCCCAGACCCTTCTAGAGCCACCGAGGACCCTTCTAAAAGCACCAGAACCTTCTAGAGCCCCCCAGGACCCTTCTACAAGCAGCCAGACCCTTCTAGAGCATCCCAGGTCCCTTCTAAAAGCCCCCAGAGCCATCTAGATCCTCCCAGGACCCTTCTAAAAGCCCCCAGACCCTTCTAGAGACACCCAGGACCCTTCGAAAAGCCCCCAGACCCTTCTAGAGCCACCCAGGACCTTTCTAAAAGCCCCAAGAGCCTTCTAGATCCTCCCAGGACCCTTCAAAAAAGCCCCCAGACCATTCTAGAGCACCCCAGGACCCTTCTAAAAGCCCCCAGACCCTTCTAGAGCACCCCAGGACCCTTCTAAAAGCCCCCAGAACCTTCTAGACCCTCCCCGGATCATTCTAAAAGCCCCCAGACCCTTCTAGAGCCCCCAGGACCCTTCTAAAAGCACTCAGACCCTTCTAGAGGCCCCCAGGACCCTTCTAAAAGCACCCAGAACCTTCTAGAGCCTCCCAGGACCATTCTAAAGCCCCCAGACCATTCTAGAGCACCCCAGGACCCTTCTAAAAGCCCCCAGAACCTTCTAGACCCTCCCCGGATCATTCTAAAAGCCCCCAGACCCTTCTAGAGCACCCCAGGACCCTTCCAAAAGCAACCAGACCCTTCTAGAGACCCCCAGGACCCTTCTAAAAGCCCCCAGACCCTTCTAGAGACCCACAGGATTTTCTGACATTCCCCAGAAGATTATAGAGCCCCCCAGGGCCCTTCTAAATGAACTCAGACCCTTCTACATCCTCCCAGGACCCTTCTAAAAGAACCCATACCAATCTAGAGCCCCCCAGGACCATTCTAAAAGCCCCCAGACCCTTCTAGAGCCTCCCAGGACCCTTCTAAAGCCCCCAGACCTTTCTAGACCCTCCCAGGATCCTTCTAAATGAACCCAGACCCTTCTAGAACCCCCCAGAACCCCTCTAAAAGCCTCCAGACCCTTGTAGAGCCCCCCAGGACCCGTCTAAAAGCGCCCAGACCCTTCTAGACCCTCCCCTGATCATTCTAAAAGACCCCAGACCCTTCTAAAACCTCCCAGGACTATTCTAAAAGAACCCAGACCCTTCTAGACCCTCCCCGGATTATTCTAAAAGCCCCCAGGCCCTTCTAGAGCCCCCCAAGACCCTTCTAAAAGCCTCCAGACCCTTCTAGAGCCCCCCCGAACCACTCTAATAGATCACAGACCCTTCTAGAGGCCCCCATTACCCTTCTATAAGTGCCCAGACCCTTCTAGAGAACCCCAGGAACCTTCTAAAAGCCCCCAGACCCTTCTAGAGCCTCCCAGGAGCCTTCTAAAAGCCCCCAGACCCTTCTAGAGCCCCCCCGGACCACTCTAATAGATCCCAGACCCTTCTAGAGGCCCCCAGGATACTTCTAAATGCCCCCAGACCCTTCTAGAGAACCCCGGGACCCTTCTAAAAGCTCCCAGACCATTCTAGAGACCCCCGGACCCTTCTAAAAGCCCCCCGAACCTTCTAGACCCTCCCCGGATCATTCTAAAAGCCCCCAGACCCTTCTAGAGCACCCCAGGACCCTTCTAAAAGCACTCAGATCCTTCTAGAGGCCCCCAGGACCCTTCTAAAAGCACCCACGCCCTTCTAGATCCTCCCAGGACCAATCCAAAAGCCCCCAGACCCTTCTAGACCCACCCAGGACCCTTCTAAAAGCCCCCAGACCCTTCTAGAGCCCCCAGGACCCTTCTGAAAGGCCGCAATCACTTCTAGACACTCCCCGGATCCTTCTAAAGACCCCAGACATTTCTAGAGACACCCAGGAGCATTCTAAAAGCCCCCAGACCATTCTAGAGCAACCCAGGACCCTTCTAAAAGCCCCCAGACCCTTCTAGAGCCCCCAGGCCTCTTTTTAAGGCACCCCGTCCCTTCTCGAGCACCCCAGGACCCGTCTAAAAGTCCCCGGACCCTTCTAAAAGCCTCCAGACTCTTCTAGAGGTCCCCTGGACCTTTCTGAAAGCACCGAGAACCTTCTAGAGCCCCCCAGGACCCTTCTAAAAGCACCCAGACCCTTCTAGAGCCTCCCAGGACCCTTCTAAAAGCCCCCAGACTCTTCTAGAGACCCCCAGGACCCTTCTAAAAGACCCCAGACCCTTCTAGAGCCTACCAGGACCTTTCTCCAAGCCCCCAGACCCTTCTAGAGCCCCCAAGGACCCTCTAAAAGCACCCAGACCCTTCTAGAGCCCCCCAGGACCCTTCTAAAAGCCCCCAGACCCTTCTAGAGCCCCCCAGGACCATTCTACAAGCCCCCAGACCTTTCTAGAGCCCCCAGGACCCTTCTACAAGCCCCCAGACCATTCTAGATCCACCCAGGACCCTTCTAAAAGCCCCCAGACCATTCTAGAGGCCCCGAGGACTCGTCTAAAAGCCTCTAGACCCTTCTAGAGCCCCCCAGGACCTTTCTAAAAGCACCCAGACCCTTCCAGAGGCTCCCCGGTCCCTTATAAAAGCACCCAGACCCTTCTAGAGCCTCCCAGGACCCTTCTAAAAGCCCCCAGACCCTTCTAGAGACCCCCAGGACTCTTCTAAATGCCCCCAGACCATTCTAGACCGTCCCGGATCATTCTAAAAGCCCCCAGACCCTTCTAGAGCCCCCCAGGACCCTTCTAAAAGCCCCCTGACCCTTCTAGTGCCTTCTATGACCCATCTAAAAGCCACCAGACTATTCTAGAGGCCCCCAGGACCCTTCTAAAAGCCCCCAGACCCTTCTAGACCCTCCCCGGATCCTTCTAAAAAACCCCAGACCATTCTAGAACCTCCCAGGACCATTCTAAAGCCCTCAGACCCTTCTAGAGGCCCCCAGGACCCTTCTAAAAGCCACCAGACCCTTCTAGAGGCTCCCTGGACCTTTCTGAAAGCACCCAGAACCTTCTAGAGCCCCCCAGGACCCTTCTAAAAGCACCCAGACCCTTCTAGAGCACCCCAGGACCATTCTAAAAGCCTCCAGACCCTTCTAGAGCCTCCCAGGATCCTTCTAAAAGCCCCCAGACTCTTCTAGATCCTCAAAGGACCCTTCTTAAAGCCCCCAGACCATTCTAGAGCCACCCAGGACCCTTCTAAAAGCCCCCAGACCCTTCTAGAGCCTCCCAGGACCCTTCTAAAAGCACCCAGACCATTCTAGAGCACCCCAGGACCCTTCTAAAAGCCCCCAGACCCTTCTAGAGCCTACCAGGACCTTTCTACAAGCCCCCAGACCCTTCTAGAGCCCCAAGGACCCTTCTAAAAGCCCCCAGACACTTCTATAGCCCCCCAGGACCTTTCTAAAATCACCCAGACCCTTCTAGAGGCTCCCCGGGCCCTTATAAAAGCACCCAGACCCTTCTAGAGCCTCCCAGTACCCTTCCAAAAGCAACCAGACCCTTCTAGAGAACCCCAGGACCATTCTAAAAGCCCCCAGACCCTTCTAGACCCTCCCCGGATCCTTCTAAAAGCCCCCAGACCCTTCTAGAGCCCCCTAGGATCCTTCAAAAATCACCCAGACCTTTCTAGACCATCCCCGGATCATTCTAAAAGCCCCCAGACCCTTCTAGAGCCCCCCAGGATCATTCTAAAAGCCCCCGGACCCTTCTAGAGCCCCCTAGGACCCATCTAAAAGCCCCCAGACCCTTCTAGAGGCCCCTAGGACCATTCTAAAAGCCCCCAGACCCTTCTAGACCCTCCCCAGATCCTTCGAAAAGACCCCAGACCATTCTAGAGAGCCCCAGGATCATTCTAAAAGCCCCCAGACCCTTCTAGAGCCCCCAGTACCCTTATAAAAGCCCCCAGACCCTTCTAGAGCCCCCCAGGACCCATCTAAATGCCCCCAGACCCTTAAAGAGGCACCCAGGGCCCCTCTTAAGGAACCCCGTCCCTTCTAGAGCACCCCAGGACCCTTCTAAAAGCGCCCAGACCCTTCTAGAGCATCCGAGGACCCTTCTAAAATTCCCCAGACCCTTCTAGAGCCACCCAGGACCCTTCTAAATGCACCCAGAACCTTCTAGAGACCCCAGGACCCTTCTACAAGCCCCAAGACCCTTCTAGAGCATCCCAGGACCCTTCTAAAAGCACCCAGACCCATCTAGAGCCTCAGAGGACCCTTCTAAAAGACCCCAGACCCTTCTAGAGACACCCAGGACCCTTCGAAAAGCCCCCAGACCCTTCTAGAGCCACCCAGGACCTTTCTAAAAGCCCCCAGACCCTTCTAGAGCCTCCCAGGACCCTTCTAAAAGCCCCCAGACCATTCTAGAGCACCCCAGGACCCTTCTAAAAGCCCCCAGACCCTTCTAGAGCCACCAAGGACCCTTCTAAAAGCCCCCAGACCCTTCTAGAGCCACCCAGGACCCTTCTGAAAGCCAGCAGAACATTCTAGAGTCACCCAGGACCCTTCTAAAGGCACCCAGACCCTTCTAGAGCCCCCCAGGACCCTTCTAAAAGCCCCCAGACCCTTCTATATACCCCCAGGACCCTTCTGAAAGCCCCCAGACCCTTCTATAGCACCCCAGGACCCTTCTAAAAGCCCCCAGACCCTTCTAGAGAATCCGAGGACCCTTCTAAAATTCCCCAGACCCTTCTAGAGCCCCCCCGGACCCTTCTAAAAGCCCCCAGACCCTTCTAGAGCCACCCAGGACCATTCTAAAAGCCCCCAGACCCTTCTAGAGCCACCCAGGACCCTTCTAAAAGCCCCCAGACCCTTCTAGAGACCCCCAGGACCCTTCTGAAAGCCCCCAGAACATTCTAGAGCCCCCCAGGACCCTTCTAAAAGCCCCCAGACCCTTCTAGAGCATCCGAGGACCCTTCTAAAAGCACCCAGACCCTTCTAGAGCCACCCAGGACCCTTCTAAAAGCCCCCAGACCATTCTAGAGGCCCCTAGGACCCTTCTAAATGCCCCCAGAACCCTCTAGAGCCACCCAGGACTCTTCTAAAAGCACCCAGACCCTTCTAGAGCCTCCCAGGACCCTTCTAAAAGTACCCAGACCCTTCTAGAGCACCCCAGGACCATTCTAAAGGCCCCCAGACCTTTCTAGACCCTCCCCGGATCATTCTAAAAGCCCCCAGACCCTTCTAGAGGACGCCAGGACCATTCTGAAAGCCAGCAGAACATTCTAGAGTCAACCAGGACCCTTCTAAAGGCACCCAGACCCTTCTTGAGCCCCCCAGGACCCTTCTCAAAGCGCCCAGACCCTTCTAGAGCATCCGAGGACCCTTCTAAAATTCCCCAGACCCTTCTAGAACACCCCAGGACATTTCTAAAAGCACCCAGACCCTTCTAGAGCCCCCCCGGACCCTTCTAAAAGACCCCAGACCCTTCTAGAGCCACCCAGGACCCTTCTAAAAGCACCCAGAACCTTCTAGAGACCCCAGGACCCTTCTACAAGCCCCAAGACCCTTCTAGAGCATCCCAGGACCCTTCTAAAAGCACCCAGACCCATCTAGAGCCTCCCAGGACCCTTCTAAAAGCACCCAGACCCTTCTAGAGACCCCCAGGACCCTTCTGAAAGCAACCAGAACTTTCTATAGCACCCCAGGACCCTTCTAAAAGCACCCAGACCCTTCTAGAGAATCCGAGGACCCTTCTAAAATTCCCCAGACCCTTCTAGAGCCCCGCCGGACCCTTCTAAAAGCACCCAGACCCTTCTAGAGCCACCCAGGACCATTCTAAAAGCCCCCAGACCATTCTAGAGCCCCCCAGGACCTTTCTAAAAGCCTCCAGACCCTTCTAGAGACCCCCAGGACCCTTCTAAAAGCCCCCAGACCATTCTAGAGCCCCCCAGGACCCTTCTGAAAGCCCCCAGACCCTTCTAGACCCTCCCCGGATCATTCTAAAAGCCCCCAGATTCTTCTAGAGCCTCCCAGGACCCTTCTAATAGCACCCCGACCTTTCTAGACCCTCCCCGGATCCTTCTAAATGAACCCAGACCCTTCTAGAGCCCCCCAGAACCCCTCTAAAAGCCTCCAGACCCTTGTAGAGCCTCCCAGGACCCGTCTAAAAGCGCCCAGACCCTTCTAGACCCTCCCCTGATCATTCTAAAAGACCCCAGACCCTTCTAAAACCTCCCAGGACTATTCTAAAAGAACCCAGACCATTCTAGACCCTCCCCGGATTATTCTAAAAGCCCCCAGACCCTTCTAGAGCCCCCCAAGACCCTTCTAAAAGCCTCCAGACCCTTCTAGAGCCCCGCAGGACCCTTCTAAAAGAACCCAGACACTTCTAGAGCCGCCTAGGATCCTTCAAAAAGCATAAAGACCCTTCTAGACCGTCCCCGGATCATTCTAAAAGCCCCCAGACCCTTCTAGAGCCCCTCAGGACCCTTCTAAATGCCCCCAGACCCTTCTAGAGAACCCCAGGACCCATCTAAAAGCCCCCAGATCCTTCTAGAGGCCCCCAGGACCCTTCCAAAAGCCCCCAGACCCTTCTAGAGCCCCCCAGGACCATTCTAAAAGACCCCAGACCCTTCTAGAGGCCCCCAGGACCCTACTAAAAGCTCCCAGACCCTTCTAGAGCCCCCAAGGACCCTTCTAAAAGCCCCCAGACCCTTCTAGACCCTCCCCGGATCCTTCTAAAAGCCCCCAGACCCTTCTAGATCCTCCCAGGACCTTTCTAAAAGCCCCCAGACCTTTCTAGAGGCCCCAGGACCCTTCTAAAAGCCCCCAGACCCTTCTAGAGCCCCCCAGGACCCTTCTAAAAGCCCCCAGACCCTTCTTGAGCCCCCCAGGACCCTTCTAAAAGCCCCCAGACCCTTCTAGCGGCACCCACGACCCTTCTACAAGCCCCCAGACCCTTCTAGAGCCCCCCAGGACCCTTCTAAAAGCACCCAGACCCTTCTAGAGGCCCCCAGTACCCTTCTAAAAGCCCCCAGACCCTTCTAGAGCCCCCCAGGACCCTTCTGAAAGCCCCCAGACCCTTCTAGAGCCACCCAGGACCATTCTGAAAGCCCCCAGACCCTTCTAGACCCTCCCCGGATCATTCTAAAAGCCCCCAGATTCTTCTAGAGCCTCCCAGGACCCTTCTAATAGCACCCCGACCTTTCTAGACCCTCCCCGGATCCTTCTAAATGAACCCAGACCCTTCTAGAGCCCCCTAGGACCCATCTAAAAGCCCCCAGACCCTTCTAGAGCCCCCCAGGATCATTCTAAAAGCCCCCAGACAGTTCTAGAGACCCCCAGGACCCTTCTGAAAGCACCCAGAACTTTCTATAGCACCCCAGGACCCTTCTAAAAGCACCCAGACCCTTCTAGAGAATCCGAGGACCCTTCCAAAATTCCCCAGACCCTTCTAGAGCCCCGCCGGACCCTTCTAAAAGCACCCAGACCCTTCTAGAGCCACCCAGGACCATTCTAAAAGCCCCCAGACCATTCTAGAGCCCCCCAGGACCCTTCTAAAAGCCCCCAGACCCTTCTAGAGACCCCCAGGACCCTTCTAAAAGTCCCCAGACCATTCTAGAGCCCCCCAGGACCCTTCTGAAAGCCCCCAGACCCTTCTAGACCCTCCCCGGATCATTCTAAAAGCCCCCAGATTCTTCTAGAGCCTCCCAGGACCCTTCTAATAGCACCCCGACCTTTCTAGACCCTCCCCGGATCCTTCTAAATGAACCCAGACCCTTCTAGAGCCCCCCAGAACCCCTCTAAAAGCCTCCAGACCCTTGTAGAGCCTCCCAGGACCCGTCTAAAAGCGCCCAGACCCTTCTAGACCCTCCCCTGATCATTCTAAAAGACCCCAGACCCTTCTAAAACCTCCCAGGACTATTCTAAAAGAACCCAGACCATTCTAGACCCTCCCCGGATTATTCTAAAAGCCCCCAGACCCTTCTAGAGCCCCCCAAGACCCTTCTAAAAGCCTCCAGACCCTTCTAGAGCCCCGCAGGACCCTTCTAAAAGAACCCAGACACTTCTAGAGCCGCCTAGGATCCTTCAAAAAGCATAAAGACCCTTCTAGACCGTCCCCGGATCATTCTAAAAGCCCCCAGACCCTTCTAGAGCCCCTCAGGACCCTTCTAAATGCCCCCAGACCCTTCTAGAGAACCCCAGGACCCATCTAAAAGCCCCCAGATCCTTCTAGAGGCCCCCAGGACCCTTCCAAAAGCCCCCAGACCCTTCTAGAGCCCCCCAGGACCATTCTAAAAGACCCCAGACCCTTCTAGAGGCCCCCAGGACCCTACTAAAAGCTCCCAGACCCTTCTAGAGCCCCCAAGGACCCTTCTAAAAGCCCCCAGACCCTTCTAGACCCTCCCCGGATCCTTCTAAAAGCCCCCAGACCCTTCTAGATCCTCCCAGGACCTTTCTAAAAGCCCCCAGACCTTTCTAGAGGCCCCAGGACCCTTCTAAAAGCCCCCAGACCCTTCTAGAGCCCCCCAGGACCCTTCTAAAAGCCCCCAGACCCTTCTTGAGCCCCCCAGGACCCTTCTAAAAGCCCCCAGACCCTTCTAGCAGCACCCACGACCCTTCTACAAGCCCCCAGACCCTTCTAGAGCCCCCCAGGACCCTTCTAAAAGCACCCAGACCCTTCTAGAGGCCCCCAGGACCCTTCTAAAAGCCCCCATACCCTTCTAGAGCCCCCCAGGACCCTTCTGAAAGCCCCCAGACCCTTCTAGAGCCACCCAGGACCCTTCTAAAAGCACCCAGACCCTTCTAGAGCCCCCTAGGATCCTTCAAAAAGCACCCAGACCTTTCTAGACCGTCCCCGGATCATTCTAAAAGCCCCCAGACCCTTCTAGAACCCCCCAGGATCATTCTAAAAGCCCCCAGACCCTTCTAGAGCCCCCTAGGACCCACCTAAAAGCCCCCAGACCCTTCTAGAGCCCCCCAGGATCATTCTAAAAGCCCCCAGACCCTTCTAGAGCCCCCCAGTACCCTTCTAAAAGCCCCTAGACCCTTCTAGAGACCCCCAGGACCCTTCTAAATGCCCCCAGGCCCTTCAAGAGGCACCCAGGGCCCCTCTTAAGGAACCCCGTCCCTTCTAGAGCACCCCAGGACCCTTCTAAAAGTCCCCAGACCCTTCTAGAGCACCCCAGGACCATTCTAAAAGAACCTAGACCCTTCTAGAGCCGCCCCGGACCCTTCTAAAAGACCCCAGACCCTTCTAGAGGACCCCAGGACCCTTCTGAAAGCCAGCAGAACATTCTAGAATCACCCAGGACCATTCTAAAGGAACCCAGACCCTTCTAGAGCCCCCCAGGACCCTTCTAAAAGCGCCCAGACGCTTCTAGAGAACCCCAGGACCCTTCTGAAAGCCCCCAGAACATGCTAGAGCCCTCCAGGACCCTTCTAAAAGCACCCAGACACATCTAGAGCATCCGAGGACCCTTCTAAAATTCCCCAGACCCTTCTAGAGCACCCCAGGACACTTCTAAAAGCACCCAGACCCTTCTAGAGCCTCCCAGGACCATTCTAAAAGCCCCCAGACCCTTCTAGAGACACCCAGGACCCTTCGAAAAGCCCACAGACCCTTCTAGAGCCACCCAGGACCTTTCTAAAAGCCCCCAGACCCTTCTAGAGCCTCCCAGGACCCTTCTAAAAGCCCCCAGACCATTCTAGAGCACCCCAGGACCCTTCTAAAAGCCCCCAGACCCTTCTAGAGCCACCCAGGACCCTTCTAAAAGACCCCAGATCCTTCTAGAGCCACCCAGGACCCTTCTGAAAGCCTGCAGAACATTCTAGAGTCGCCCAGGACCCTTCTAAAGGCACACAGACCCTTCTAGAGCCCCCCAGGATCCTTCTAAAAGCACCCAGACCCTTCTAGAGGCCCCCAGGCCCCTTCTAAAAGCCCCCAGACCCTTCTAGAGCCCCCCAGGACCCTTCCACAAGCCCCCAGACCCTTCTAGAGCCACCCTGGACCCTTCTAAAAGCACCCAGACCCTTCTAGAGGCCCCCAGGACCCGTCTAAAAGCCCCCAGACCATTCAAGAGCCTCCCAGGACCCTTCTAAAAGCCCCCAGACCCTTCTAGAGCCACCCAGGACCCTTCTAAAAGACCCCAGATCCTTCTAGAGCCACCCAGGACCCTTCTGAAAGCCTGCAGAACATTCTAGAGTCACCCAGGACCCTTCTAAAGGCACACAGACCCTTCTAGAGCCCCCCAGGACCCTTCTAAAAGCCCCCAGACCCTTCTAGAGGCCCCCAGGCCCCTTCTAAAAGCCCCCAGACCCTTCTAGAGCCCCCCAGGACCCTTCTACAAGCCCCCAGACCCTTCTAGAGCCACCCTGGACCCTTCTAAAAGCACCCAGACCCTTCTAGAGGCCCCCAGGACCCGTCTAAAAGCCTCTAGACCGTTCTAGAGCCCCCCAGGACCTTTCTAAAAGCACCCAGACCCTTCTAGAGGCTCCCCGGACCCTTATAAAAGCACCCCGACCCTTCTAGAGCCTCCCAGTACCCTTCTAAAAGCAACCAGACCCTTCTAGAGAACCCCAGGATCATTCTAAAAGCCCCCAGACCCTTCTAGACCCTTCCCGGATCCTTCTAAAAGCCCCCAGACCCTTCTAGAGCCCCCTAGGATCCTTCAAAAAGCACCCAGACCTTTCTAGACCGTCCCCGGATCATTCTAAAAGCCCCCAGACCCTTCTAGAGCCCCCCAGGATCATTCTAAAAGCCCCCAGACCCTTCTAGAGCCACCTACGACCCATCTAAAAGCCCCCAGACCCTTCTAGAGCCCCCCAGGATCATTCTAAAAGCCCCCAGACCCTTCTAGAGCCCCCCAGTACCCTTCTAAAAGCCCCCAGACCCTTCTAGAGTCCCCCAGGACCCTTCTAAATGCCCCCAGGCCCTTCAAGAGGCACCCAGGGCCACTCTTAAGGAACCCCGTCCCTTCTAGAGCACCCCAGGACCCTTCTAAAAGTCCCCAGACCCTTCTAGAGCACCCCAGGACCATTCTAAAAGACCCCAGACCCTTCTAGAGCCCCCCGGACCCTTCTAAAAGACCCCAGACCCTTCTAGAGGACCCCAGGACCCTTCTGAAAGCCAGCAGAACATTCTAGAATCACCCAGGACCCTTCTAAAGGAACCCAGACCCTTCTAGAGCCCCCCAGGACCCTTCTAAAAGCGCCCAGACGCTTCTAGATAACCCCAGGACCCTTCTGAAAGCCCCCAGAACATTCTAGAGCCCTCCAGGACCCTTCTAAAAGCACCCAGACCCTTCTAGAGCGTCCGAGGACCCTTCTAAAATTCCCCAGACCCTTCTAGAGCACCCCAGGACACTTCTAAAAGCACCCAGACCCTTCTAGAGCCTCCCAGGAACCTTCTAAAAGCCCCCAGACCCTTCTAGAGACACCCAGGACCCTTCGAAAAGCCCCCAGACCCTTCTAGAGCCACCCAGGACCATTCTAAAAGCCCCCAGACCCTTCTAGAGCCTCCCAGGACCCTTCTAAAAGCCCCCAGACCATTCTAGAGCACCCCAGGACCCTTCTAAAAGCCCCCAGACCCTTCTAGAGCCACCCAGGACCCTTCTAAAAGCCCCCAGATCCTTCTAGAGCCACCCAGGACCCTTCTGAAAGCCTGCAGAACATTCTAGAGTCACCCAGGACCATTCTAAAGGCACACAGACCCTTCTAGAGCCCCCCAGGACCCTTCTAAAAGCCCCCAGACCCTTCTAGAGACCCCCAGGACCCTTCTGAAAGCCCCCAGAACCTTCTAGAGCCCTCCAGGACCCTTCTAAAAGCCCCCAGACCCTTCTAGAGAATCCGACGACCCTTCTAAAATTCCCCAGTCCCTTCTAGACCCCCCCGAACCCTTCTAAAAGCCCCCAGACCCTTCTAGAGCCACCCAGGACCATTCTAAAAGCCCCCAGACCATTCTAGACCCCCCCAGGACCCTTCTAAAAGCCCCCAGACCCTTCTAGAGACCACCAGGACCCTTCTGAAAGCCCCCAGAACATTCTAGAGCCCCCCAGGACCCTTCTAAAAGCCCCCAGACCCTTCTAGAGCATCCGAGGACCCTTCTAAAAGCACCCAGACCATTCTAGAGCATCCCAGGACCCTTCTAAAAGCACCCAGACCCTTCTAGAGGCCCCTAGGACCCTTCTAAAAGCCCCCAGACCCTTCTAGAGTCCCCCAGGACCCTTCTAAAAGCCCCCAGACCATTCTAGAGCCTCCCAGGGCCCTTCTAAAGGCCCCCAGACCCTTCTAGACCCTCCCCGGATCATTCTAAAAGCCCCCAGATTCTTCTAGAGCCTCCCAGGACCCTTCTAATAGCCCCCCGACCTTTCTAGATCCTCCCCGGATCCTTCTAAATGAACCCAGACCCTTCTAGGGCCCCCCAGAACCCCTCTAAAAGCCTCCAGAGTATTGTAGAGCCCCCCAGGACCCGTCTAAAAGCGCCCAGACCCTTCTAGACCCTCCCCTGATCATTCTAAAAGACCCCAGACCCTTCTAAAACCTCCCAGGACTATTCTAAAAGAACCCAGACCATTCTAGACCCTCCCCGGATTATTCTAAAAGCCCCCAGACCCTTCTAGAGCCCCCCAAGACCATTCTAAAAGCCTCCAGACCCTTCTAGAGCCCCCCAGGACCCTTCTAAAAGACCCCAGACCCTTCTAGAGCCGCCTAGGATCTTTCAAACAGCATAAAGACCCTTCTAGACCGTGCCCGGATCATTCTAAAAGCTCCCAGAACCATCTAGAGCCCCTCAGGACCCTTCTAAATGCCACCAGACCCTTCTAGAGAACCCCAGGACCCATCTAAAAGCCCCCAGATCCTTCTAGAAGCTACCCAGGACCCTTCTAAAAGCCCCCAGACACTTCTAGAGCCCCCAAGGACCATTCTAAAAGACCCCAGACCCTTCTAGAGCCCCCCAGGACCCTACTAAAAGCTCCCAGACCCTTCTAGAGCCCCCCAGGACCCTTCTAAAAGCCCCCAGACCCTTCTAGACCCTCCCCGGATCCTTCTAAAAGCCCCCAGACCCTTCTAGATCCTCCCAGGACCTTTCTAAAAGACCCCAGACCTTTCTAGAGGCCCCAGGACCCTTCTAAAAGCCCCCAGACCCTTCTAGAGCCCCCCAGGACCTTTCTAAAAGCCCCCACACCCTTCTAGAGCCCCTCAGGACCCTTCTAAAAGCCCCCAGACCCTTCTTGAGCCCACCAGGACCCTTCTAAATGCCCCCAGACCCTTCTAGAGGCAAACAGGACCCTTCTACAAGCCCCAAAACCCTTCTAGAACCCCCCAGGACCATTCTAAAAGCACCCAGAACCTTCTAGAGGCCCCCAGGACCCTTCTACAAGCACCCAGACCCTTCTAGAGCCACCCAGGACCCTTCTAAAAGCACCCAGACCCTTCTAGAGGCCCCCAGGACCCGTCTAAAAGCCTCTAGACCCTTCTAGAGCCCCCCAGGACCTTTCTAAAATCACCCAGACCCTTCTAGAGGCTCCCCGGACCCTTATAAAAGCACCCCGACCCTTCTAGAGCCTCCCAGTACCCTTCTAAAAGCAACCAGACCCTTCTAGAGCCACCCAGGACCCTTCTAAAAGCCCCCAGACCATTCTAGAGCCCCCCAGGACCCTTCTAAAAGCCCCCAGACCCTTCTAGAGCACCCCAGGACCCTTCTGAAAGAACCCAGAACATTCTAGAGCCCCCCAGGACCCTTCTAAAAGCCCCCAGACCCTTCTAGACCCTCCCCGGATCCTTCTAAAAGCCCCCAGACCCTTCTAGATCCTCCCAGGACCTTTCTAAAAGACCCCAGACCTTTCTAGAGGACCCAGGACCCTTCTAAAAGCCCCCAGACCCTTCTAGAGCCCCCCAGGACCTTTCTAAAAGCCCCCACACCCTTCTAGAGCCCCTCAGGACCCTTCTAAAAGCCCCCAGACCCTTCTTGAGCCCACCAGGACCCTTCTAAATGCCCCCAGACCCTTCTAGAGGCACCCAGGACCCTTCTACAACCCCCCAGACCCTTCTAGAACCCCCCAGGACATTTCTAAAAGCACCCAGACCCTTCTAGAGCCCCCCAGGACCCTTCTAAAAGCCCCCAGACCCATCTAGAGCCCCCCAGGACCCTTCTACAAGCACCCAGACCCTTCTAGAGCCACCCAGGACCCTTCTAAAAGCACCCAGACCCTTCTAGAGGCCCCCAGGACCCGTCTAAAAGCCTCTAGACCCTTCTAGAGCCCCCCAGGACCTTTCTAAAAGCCCCCAGACCCTTCTAGAGCCTCCCAGGACCCTTCTAAAAGCCCCCAGACCATTCTAGAGCACCCCAGGACCCTTCTAAAAGCCCCCAGACCCTTCTAGAGCCACCCAGGACCCTTCTAAAAGACCCCAGATCCTTCTAGAGCCACCCAGGACCCTTCTGAAAGCCTGCAGAACATTCTAGAGTCGCCCAGGACCCTTCTAAAGGCACACAGACCCTTCTAGAGCCCCCCAGGATCCTTCTAAAAGCACCCAGACCCTTCTAGAGGCCCCCAGGCCCCTTCTAAAAGCCCCCAGACCCTTCTAGAGCCCCCCAGGACCCTTCCACAAGCCCCCAGACCCTTCTAGAGCCACCCTGGACCCTTCTAAAAGCACCCAGACCCTTCTAGAGGCCCCCAGGACCCGTCTAAAAGCCCCCAGACCATTCAAGAGCCTCCCAGGACCCTTCTAAAAGCCCCCAGACCCTTCTAGAGCCACCCAGGACCCTTCTAAAAGAACCCAGATCCTTCTAGAGCCACCCAGGACCCTTCTGAAAGCCTGCAGAACATTCTAGAGTCACCCAGGACCCTTCTAAAGGCACACAGACCCTTCTAGAGCCCCCCAGGACCCTTCTAAAAGCCCCCAGACCCTTCTAGAGGCCCCCAGGCCCCTTCTAAAAGCCCCCAGACCCTTCTAGAGCCCCCCAGGACCCTTCTACAAGCCCCCAGACCCTTCTAGAGCCACCCTGGACCCTTCTAAAAGCACCCAGACCCTTCTAGAGGCCCCCAGGACCCGTCTAAAAGCCTCTAGACCGTTCTAGAGCCCCCCAGGACCTTTCTAAAAGCACCCAGACCCTTCTAGAGGCTCCCCGGACCCTTATAAAAGCACCCCGACCCTTCTAGAGCCTCCCAGTACCCTTCTAAAAGCAACCAGACCCTTCTAGAGAACCCCAGGATCATTCTAAAAGCCCCCAGACCCTTCTAGACCCTTCCCGGATCCTTCTAAAAGCCCCCAGAACCTTCTAGAGCCCCCTAGGATCCTTCAAAAAGCACCCAGACCTTTCTAGACCGTCCCCGGATCATTCTAAAAGCCCCAGACCCTTCTAGAGCCCCCCAGGATCATTCTAAAAGCCCCCAGACCCTTCTAGAGCCACCTACGACCCATCTAAAAGCCCCAGACCCTTCTAGAGCCCCCCAGGATCATTCTAAAAGCCCCCAGACCCTTCTAGAGCCCCCCAGTACCCTTCTAAAAGCCCCCAGACCCTTCTAGAGTCCCCCAGGACCCTTCTAAATGCCCCCAGGCCCTTCAAGAGGCACCCAGGGCCACTCTTAAGGAACCCCGTCCCTTCTAGAGCACCCCAGGACCCTTCTAAAAGTCCCCAGACCCTTCTAGAGCACCCCAGGACCATTCTAAAAGACCCCAGACCCTTCTAGAGCCCCCCGGACCCTTCTAAAGACCCCCAGACCCTTCTAGAGGACCCCAGGACCCTTCTGAAAGCCAGCAGAACATTCTAGAATCACCCAGGACCCTTCTAAAGGAACCCAGACCCTTCTAGAGCCCCCCAGGACCCTTCTAAAAGCGCCCAGACGCTTCTAGATAACCCCAGGACCTTCTGAAAGCCCCCAGAACATTCTAGAGCCCTCCAGGACCCTTCTAAAAGCACCCAGACCCTTCTAGAGCGTCCGAGGACCCTTCTAAAATTCCCCAGACCCTTCTAGAGCACCCCAGGACACTTCTAAAAGCACCCAGACCCTTCTAGAGCCTCCCAGGAACCTTCTAAAAGCCCCCAGACCCTTCTAGAGACACCCAGGACCCTTCGAAAAGCCCCCAGACCCTTCTAGAGCCACCCAGGACCATTCTAAAAGCCCCCAGACCCTTCTAGAGCCTCCCAGGACCCTTCTAAAAGCCCCCAGACCATTCTAGAGCACCCCAGGACCCTTCTAAAAGCCCCCAGACCCTTCTAGAGCCACCCAGGACCCTTCTAAAAGCCCCCAGATCCCTTCTAGAGCCACCCAGGACCCTTCTGAAAGCTGCAGAACATTCTAGAGTCACCCAGGACCCTTCTAAAGGCACACAGACCCTTCTAGAGCCCCCCAGGACCCTTCTAAAAGCCCCAGACCCTTCTAGAGACCCCCAGGACCCTTCTGAAAGCCCCCAGAACCTTCTAGAGCCCTCCAGGACCCTTCTAAAAGACCCCAGACCCTTCTAGAGAATCCGACGACCCTTCTAAAATTCCCCAGTCCCTTCTAGACCCCCCCGAACCCTTCTAAAGCCCCCAGACCCTTCTAGAGCCACCCAGGACCATTCTAAAAGCCCCCAGACCATTCTAGAACCCCTCCCAGGACCCTTCTAAAAGCCCCCAGACCCTTCTAGAGACCACCAGGACCCTTCTGAAAGCCCCCAGAACATTCTAGAGCCCCCCAGGACCCTTCTAAAAGCCCCAGACCCTTCTAGAGCATCCGAGGACCCTTCTAAAAGCACCCAGACCATTCTAGAGCATCCCAGGACCCCTTCTAAAAGCACCCAGACCCTTCTAGAGGCCCCTAGGACCCTTCTAAAAGCCCCCAGACCCTTCTAGAGTCCCCCAGGACCCTTCTAAAAGCCCCCAGACCATTCTAGAGCCCCCCAGGGCCCTTCTAAAGGCCCCCAGATCCTTCTAGACCCTCCCCGGATCATTCTAAAAGCCCCCAGATTCTTCTAGAGCCTCCCAGGACCCTTCTAATAGCCCCCCGACCTTTCTAGATCCTCCCCGGATCCTTCTAAATGAACCCAGACCCTTCTAGGGCCCCCCAGAACCCCTCTAAAAGCCTCCAGAGTATTGTAGAGCCCCCCAGGACCCGTCTAAAAGCGCCCAGACCCTTCTAGACCCTCCCCTGATCATTCTAAAAGACCCCAGACCCTTCTAAAACCTCCCAGGACTATTCTAAAAGAACCCAGACCATTCTAGACCCTCCCCGGATTATTCTAAAAGCCCCCAGACCCTTCTAGAGCCCCCCAAGACCATTCTAAAAGCCTCCAGACCCTTCTAGAGCCCCCCAGGACCCTTCTAAAAGACCCCAGACCCTTCTAGAGCCGCCTAGGATCTTTCAGACAGCATAAAGACCCTTCTAGACCGTCCCCGGATCATTCTAAAAGCTCCCAGAACCATCTAGAGCCCCTCAGGACCCTTCTAAATGCCACCAGACACTTCTAGAGAACCCCAGGACCCATCTAAAAGCCCCCAGATCCTTCTAGAGGCTACCCAGGACCCTTCTAAAAGCCCCCAGACACTTCTAGAGCCCCCAAGGACCATTCTAAAAGACCCCAGACCCTTCTAGAGCCCCCCAGGACCCTACTAAAAGCTCCCAGACCATTCTAGATTCCTCCAGGACCCTTCTAAAAGCCCCCAGACCCTTCTAGACCCTCCCCGGATCCTTCTAAAAGCCCCCAGACCCTTCTAGATCCTCCCAGGACCTTTCTAAAAGACCCCAGACCTTTCTAGAGGCCCCAGGACCCTCTAAAAGCCCCCAGACCCTTCTAGAGTCCCCCAGGACCTTTCTAAAAGCCCCCCACACCCTTCTAGAGCCCCCCAGGACCCTTCTAAAAGCCCCCAGACCCTTCTTGAGCCCACCAGGACCCTTCTAAATGCCCCCAGACCCTTCTAGAGGCAAACAGGACCCTTCTACAAGCCCCAAAACCCTTCTAGAACCCCCCAGGACATTTCTAAAAGCACCCAGAACCTTCTAGAGGCCCCCAGGACCCTTCTACAAGCACCCAGACCCTTCTAGAGCCACCCAGGACCCTTCTAAAAGCACCCAGACCCTTCTAGAGGCCCCCAGGACCCGTCTAAAAGCCTCTAGACCCTTCTAGAGCCCCCCAGGACCTTTGTAAAATCACCCAGACCCTTCTAGAGGCTCCCCCGGACCCTTATAAAAGCACCCCGACCCTTCTAGAGCCTCCCAGTACCCTTCTAAAAGCAACCAGACCCTTCTAGAGCCACCCAGGACCCTTCTAAAAGACCCCAGACCATTCTAGAGCCCCCCAGGACCCTTCTAAAAGCCCCCAGACCCTTCTAGAGCACCCCAGGACCCTTCTGAAAGACCCCAGAACATTCTAGAGCCCCCCAGGACCCTTCTAAAAGCCCCCAGACCCTTCTAGACCCTCCCCGGATCCTTCTAAAAGCCCCCAGACCCTTCTAGATCCTCCCAGGACCTTTCTAAAAGACCCCAGACCTTTCTAGAGGCCCCAGGACCCTTCTAAAAGCCCCCAGACCCTTCTAGAGCCCCCCAGGACCTTTCTAAAAGCCCCCACACCCTTCTAGAGCCCCTCAGGACCCTTCTAAAAGCCCCCAGACCCTTCTTGAGCCCACCAGGACCCTTCTAAATGCCCCCAGACCCTTCTAGAGGCACCCAGGACCCTTCTACAACCCCCCAGACCCTTCTAGAACCCCCCAGGACATTTCTAAAAGCACCCAGACCCTTCTAGAGCCCCCCAGGACCCTTCTAAAAGCCCCCAGACCCATCTAGAGCCCCCCAGGACCCTTCTACAAGCACCCAGACCCTTCTAGAGCCACCCAGGACCCTTCTAAAAGCACCCAGACCCTTCTAGAGGCCCCCAGGACCCGTCTAAAAGCCTCTAGACCCTTCTAGAGCCCCCCAGGACCTTTCTAAAATCACCCAGACCCTTCTAGAGGCTCCCCGGACCCTTATAAAAGCACCCCGACCCTTCTAGAGCCTCCCAGTACCCTTCTAAAAGCAACCAGACCCTTCTAGAGCCACCCAGGACCCTTCTAAAAGCCCCCAGACCATTCTAGAGCCCCCCAGGACCCTTCTAAAAGCCCCCAGACCCTTCTAGAGCACCCCAGGACCCTTCTGAAAGACCCCAGAACATTCTAGAGCCCCCCAGGACCCTTCTAAAAGCCCCCAGACCCTTCTAGAGCATACGAGGACCCTTATAAAATCACCCAGACCCTTCTAGAGCATCCCAGGACCCTTCTAAAAGAACCCCAGACCCTTCTAGAGGCCCCTAGGACCCTTCTAAAACGCCCTAGAACCCTCTAGAGCCACCCAGGACTCTTCTAAAAGCCCCCAGACCCTTCTAGAGCACCCCAGGACCCTTCTAAAAGCCCCCAGACCCTTGTAGAGCCACCCAGGACCCTTCTAAAAGCCCCCAGATCCTTCTAGAGCCACCCAGGACCCTTCTGAAAGCCTGCAGAACATTCTAGAGTCACCCAGGACCCTTCTAAAGGCACACAGACCCTTCTAGAGCCCCCCAGGACCCTTCTAAAAGCCCCCAGACCCTTCTAGAGACCCCCAGGACCCTTCTGAAAGCCCCCAGAACCTTCTAGAGCCCTCTAGGACCCTTCTAAAAGCCCCCAGACCCTTCTAGAGAATCCGACGACCCTTCTAAAATTCCCCAGACCCTTCTAGAGCCCCCCCGAACCCTTCTAAAAGCCCCCACACCCTTCTAGAGCCACCCAGGACCATTCTAAAAGTCCCCAGACACTTCTAGAGCCCCCCAGGACCCTTCTAAAAGCCCCCAGACCCTTCTAGAGACCCCCAGGACCCTTCTGAAAGCCCCCAGAACATTCTAGAGCCCCCCAGGACCCTTCTAAAAGCCCCCAGACCCTTCTAGAGCATCCGAGGACCCTTCTAAAAGCACCCAGACCATTCTAGAGCATCCCAGGACCCTTCTAAAAGCACCCAGACCCTTCTAGAGGCCCCTAGGACCCTTCTAAAAGTCCCCAGACCCTTCTAAAGTCCCCCAGGACCCTTCTAAAAGCCCCCAGACCATTCTAGAGCCCCCCAGGGCCCTTCTAAAGGCCCCCAGATCCTTCTAGACCCTCCCCGGATCATTCTAAAAGCCCCCAGATTCTTCTAGAGCCTCCCAGGACCCTTCTAATAGCCCCCCGACCTTTCTAGATCCTCCCCGGATCCTTCTAAATGAACCCAGACCCTTCTAGGGCCCCCCAGAACCGCTCTAAAAGCCTCCAGAGTATTGTAGAGCCCCCCAGGACCCTTCTAAAAGCGCCCAGACCCTTCTAGACCCTCCCCTGATCATTCTAAAAGACCCCAGACCCTTCTAAAACCTCCCAGGACTATTCTAAAGAACCCAGACCATTCTAGACCCTCCCCGGATTATTCTAAAAGCCCCCAGACCCTTCTAGAGCCCCCCAAGACCCTTCTAAAAGCCTCCAGACCCTTCTAGAGCCCCCCAGGACCCTTCTAAAAGATCCCAGACCCTTCTAGAGCCGCCTAGGATCTTTCAAAAAGCATAAAGACCCTTCTAGACCGTCCCCGGATCATTCTAAAAGCCCCCAGACCCTTCTAGAGCCCCTCAGGACCCTTCTAAATGCCCCCAGACCCTTCTAGAGAACCCCAGGACCCATCTAAAAGCCCCCAGATCCTTCTAGAGGCCCCCAGGACCCATCTAAAAGCCCCCAGACCCTTCTAGAGCCCCCCAGGACCATTCTAAAAGACCCCAGACCCTTCTAGAGCCCCCCAGGACCCTACTAAAAGCTCCCAGACCCTTCTAGAGCCCCCCAGGACCCTTCTAAAAGCCCCCAGACCCTTCTAGACCCTCCCCGGATCCTTCTAAAAGCCCCCAGACCCTTCTAGATCCTCCCAGGACCTTTCTAAAAGACCCCAGACCTTTCTAGAGGCCCCAGGACCCTTCTAAAAGCCCCCAGACCCTTCTAGAGCCCCCCAGGACCTTTCTAAAAGCCCCCACACCCTTCTAGAGCCCCCCAGGGACCCTTCTAAAAGCCCCCAGACCCTTCTTGAGCCCACCAGGACCCTTCTAAATGCCCCCAGGACCCTTCTAGAGGCACCCAGGACCCTTCTACAAGCCCCCAGACCCTTCTAGAACCCCCAGGACATTTCTAAAAGCACCCAGACCCTTCTAGAGGCCCCCAGGACCCTTCTAAAAGCCCCCAGACCCTTCTAGAGCCCCCCAGGACCCTTCTACAAGCACCCAGACCCTTCTAGAGCCACCCAGGACCTTTCTAAAATCACCCCGACCCTTCTAGAGCCTCCCAGTACCCTTCTAAAAGAAACCAGACCCTTCTAGAGCCACCCAGGACCCCTTCTAAAAGCCCCCAGACCATTCTAGAGCCCCCCAGGACCCTACTAAAAGCTCCCAGACCCTTCTAGAGCCCCCCAGGACCCTTCTAAAAGCCCCCAGACCCTTCTAGACCCTCCCCCGGATCCTTCTAAAAGCCCCCAGACCCTTCTAGATCCTCCCAGGACCTTTCTAAAAGACCCCAGACCTTTCTAGAGGCCCCAGGACCCTTCTAAAAGCCCCCAGACCCTTCTAGAGCCCCCCAGGACCTTTCTAAAAGCCCCCACACCCTTCTAGAGCCCCCCAGGACCCTTCTAAAAGCCCCCAGACCCTTCTTGAGCCCACCAGGACCCTTCTAAATGCCCCCAGACCCTTCTAGAGGCACCCAGGACCCTTCTACAAGCCCCCAGACCCTTCTAGAACCCCCCAGGACATTTCTAAAAGCACCCAGACCCTTCTAGCGGCCCCAGGACCCTTCTAAAAGCCCCCAGACCCTTCTAGAGCCCCCCAGGACCCTTCTACAAGCACCCAGACCCTTCTAGAGCCACCCAGGACCCTTCTAAAAGCACCCAGACCCTTCTAGAGGCCCCCAGGACCCGTCTAAAAGCCTCTAGACCCTTCTAGAGCCCCCCAGGACCTTTCTAAAATCACCCAGACCCTTCTAGAGGCTCCCGGACCCTTATAAAAGCACCCCGACCCTTCTAGAGCCTCCCAGTACCCTTCTAAAAGCAACCAGACCCTTCTAGAGCCACCAGGACCCTTCTAAAAGCCCCCAGACCATTCTAGAGCCCCCCAGGACCCTTCTAAAAGCCCCCAGACCCTTCTAGAGCACCCCAGGACCCTTCTGAAAGACCCCAGAACATTCTAGAGCCCCCCAGGACCCTTCTAAAAGCCCCCAGACCCTTCTAGAGCATCGAGGACCCTTATAAAATCACCCAGACCCTTCTAGAGCATCCCAGGACCCTTCTAAAAGCCCCCAGACCCTTCTAGAGGCCCCTAGGACCCTTCTAAAACGCCCCAGAACCCTCTAGAGCCACCCAGGACTCTTCTAAAAGCCCCCAGACCCTTCTAGAGCACCCCAGGACCCTTCTAAAAGCCCCCAGACCCTTCTAGAGCCACCCAGGACGCTTCTAAAAGCCCCCAGATCCTTCTAGAGCCACCCAGGACCCTTCTGAAAGCCTGCAGAACATTCTAGAGTCACCCAGGACCCTTCTAAAGGCACACAGACCCTTCTAGAGCCCCCCAGGACCCTTCTAAAAGCCCCCAGACCCTTCTAGAGACCCCCAGGACCCTTCTGAAAGCCCCCAGAACATTCTAGAGCCCTCTAGGACCCTTCTAAAAGCCCCCAGACCCTTCTAGAGAATCCGACGACCCTTCTAAAATTCCCCAGACCCTTCTAGAGCCCCCCCGAACCCTTCTAAAAGCCCCCAGACCCTTCTAGAGCCACCCAGGACCATTCTAAAAGTCCCCAGACACTTCTAGAGCCCCCCAGGACCCTTCTAAAAGCCCCCAGACCCTTCTAGAGACCCCCAGGACCCTTCTGAAAGCCCCCAGAACATTCTAGAGCCCCCCAGGACCCTTCTAAAAGCCCCCAGACCCTTCTAGAGCATCCGAGGACCCTTCTAAAAGCCCCCAGAACATTCTAGAGCCCCCCAGGGACCCTTCTAAAAGCCCCCAGACCCTTCTAGAGCATCCGAGGACCCTTCTAAAAGCACCCAGACCATTCTAGAGCATCCCAGGACCCCTTCTAAAAGCACCCAGACCCTTCTAGAGGCCCCTAGGACCCTTCTAAAAGCCCCCAGACCCTTCTAAAGTCCCCCCAGGACCCTTCTAAAGCCCCCAGACCATTCTAGAGCCCCCCAGGGCCCTTCTAAAGGCCCCCAGATCCTTCTAGACCCTCCCCGGATCATTCTAAAAGCCCCCAGATTCTTCTAGAGCCTCCCAGGACCCTTCTAATAGCCCCCCGACCTTTCTAGATCCTCCCCGGATCCTTCTAAATGAACCCAGACCCTTCTAGGGCCCCCCAGAACCCCTCTAAAAGCCTCCAGAGTATTGTAGAGCCCCCAGGACCCGTCTAAAATCGCCCAGACCCTTCTAGACCCTCCCCTGATCATTCTAAAAGACCCCAGACCCTTCTAAAACCTCCCAGGACTATTCTAAAAGAACCCAGACCATTCTAGACCCTCCCCGGATTATTCTAAAAGCCCCCAGACCCTTCTAGAGCCCCCCAAGACCCTTCTAAAAGCCTCCAGACCCTTCTAGAGCCCCCCAGGACCCTTCTAAAAGATCCCAGACCCTTCTAGAGCCGCCTAGGATCTTTCAAAAAGCATAAAGACCCTTCTAGACCGTCCCCGGATCATTCTAAAAGCCCCCAGACCCTTCTAGAGCCCCTCAGGACCCTTCTAAATGCCCCCAGACCCTTCTAGAGAACCCCAGGACCCATCTAAAAGCCCCCAGATCCTTCTAGAGGCCCCCAGGACCCATCTAAAAGCCCCCAGACCCTTCTAGAGCCCCCCAGGACCATTCTAAAAGACCCCAGACCCTTCTAGAGCCCCCCAGGACCCTTACTAAAAGCTCCCAGACCCTTCTAGAGCCCCCCAGGACCCTTCTAAAAGCCCCCAGACCCTTCTAGACCCTCCCCGGATCCTTCTAAAGCCCCCAGACCCTTCTAGATCCTCCCAGGACCTTTCTAAAAGACCCCAGACCTTTCTAGAGGCCCCAGGACCCTTCTAAAAGCCCCCAGACCCTTCTAGAGCCCCCCAGGACCTTTCTAAAAGCCCCCACACCCTTCTAGAGCCCCCCAGGACCCTTCTAAAAGCCCCCAGACCCTTTTTGAGCCCACCAGGACCCTTCAAAATGCCCCCAGACCCTTCTAGAGGCACCCAGGACCCTTCTACAAGCCCCCAGACCCCTTCTAGAACCCCCCAGGACATTTCTAAAAGCACCCAGACCCTTCTAGAGGCCCCCAGGACCCTTCTAAAAGCCCCCAGACCCTTCTAGAGCCCCCAGGACCCTTCTACAAGCACCCAGACCCTTCTAGAGCCACCCAGGACCTTTCTAAAATCACCCAGACCCTTCTAGAGGCTCCCCGGACCCTTATAAAAGCACCCCGACCCTTCTAGAGCCTCCCAGTACCCTTCTAAAAGCAACCAGACCCTTCTAGAGCCACCCAGGACCTTTCTAAAAGCCCCCAGACCATTCTAGAGCTCCCCCAGGACCCTTCTAAAAGCAAACAGACCGTTCTAGAGACACCCTGGACCCTTCTAAAATCCCACAGACCCTTCTAGAGCCCCCCAGGACCCTTCTAAAAGACCCTAGACCCTTCTAGACCCTCCTCGGATCCTTCTAAAAGCACCCAGACCTTTCTAGAGCCTAACAGTACCCTTCTAAAATCCCCCAGACCATTCTAGAGGCCGCCAGGACCCTTATAAATGCCACCAGAGCCTTATAGATGCACCCAGGACCCTTCTAAAAGCCCCCACACCCTTCTAGAGCCCACCAGGACCCTTCAAAAAGCCTCCAGACCCTTCTAGAGCCCCCCAGGACCCTTCTAAAAGGCCCCAGACCCTTCTAGAGCCTCTCCGTATCATTCTAAAAGCCGCCAGACCCTTCTAGAGCCCCCCAGGACCCTTCTGAAAGCACCCAGACCCTTCTAGAGACACCCAGGACCCTTCTAAATGCACCCAGACCCTTCTAGAGCCCCCCAGGGGACCCTTCCAAAAGCACCCAGACCCTTCTAGATGCCCCCAGGACCCTTCTGAAAACCCCCAGACCCTTCTAGAGGCCCCCAGGACCCTTCTAAAAGACCCCAGACACTTCTAGAGCCACCCAGGACCCTTCTGAAAGCCCCCCAGACCCTTCTAGAGCCCCACAGGACCGTTCTAAAAGCCCCCAGACCCTTCTAGACCCTCCCCGGATCTTTCTAAAATCCCACAGACTCTTCTAGAGCCTCCCAGGACCCTTCTCAAAGACCCAACACTCATCTAGAGCCTCCCAGGAGCCTTCTAAAAGCCCCCAGACCTTTCTAGAGCCCCCCCAGGACCCTTCTCAAAGACCCAACACTCATCTAGAGCCTCACAGGAGCCTTCTAAAAGCCCCCAGACCTTTCTAGAGCCCCCCAGGACCCTTCTAAAAGCACCCAGACCCTTCTAGAGCCCCCCAGGACCCTTCTAAAACCCTCACACACTTCTAGAGCCACCCAGGACCTTTCTAACAGCACCCAGACCCTTCTAGAGCTCCCCAGGACCCTTCTAATACCCCCCAGACCCTTCTAGAGGCCCCCAGGACCATTCTGAAAGCCCCCAGAACATTCTAGAGCCACCCAGGACCCTTCTGAAAGAACCCAGACCCTTCTAGAGACCCCCAGGACACTACTGAAAGCACCCAGACCCTTCTAGAGCCCCGCAGGGCCCTTCTAAAAGCCCCCAGACCCTTCTAGAGGCCCCCTGGACCCTTCTAAAATCCCCCAGACCCTTCTAGAGCCTCCCCCGACCACTCTAAAAGCCCCCAGACCCTTATAGAGCCCCCCAGGACCTTTCTAAAAGCCCCCAGACCTTTCTAGAGCCCCACAGGACCCTTCTAAAAGCCCCCAGACCCTCCTAGAGACCCTACAGGACCCTTCTAAA